>CM065598.1:53627971-53835544 GCA_033119425.1 Bufotes viridis
TACTTCATGTATGGATCATTTTGGGAATGCCATTTTATTTTTTGGGGACGTTACAAGGCTTAGAAGTTTAGAAGCAAATCTTGAAAATGTTCAGAAATTTTCAAAAACCCACTTTTTAGGGACCAGTTCAGGTTTGAAATCAGTTTGTGAGGCTTACATAATAGAAACCACCCAAAACTGACCCAATTCTAGAAACTACACCCCTTAAGGTATTCAAAACTGATTTTATAAACTTTGTTAACCCTTTAGGTGTTCCACAAGAGTTAATGGCAAATAGAGATAAAATTTCAGATTTTCTATTTTTTTGGGCAAATTTTCCATTTTAATCAATTTTTTCCAGTAACAAAGCAAGGGTTAACAGCCAAACAAAACCCAATATTTATTGCCGTCCCGCCGCCCGTAACCACCTCCCCTGCACCCCCGCAGCCACAATATGATTGGGGGCTGCAGGGGGGGTGAAAATGTAACACTTTGGGGGCATTTAGCCCTATGTCCTTAATGGGTTAAGGAACACTACTCTGTTATGAGATCATATACACACAGAACGGTAACGCAAGAGAAAGCCACCGTATTTTTCGCCTTATAAGACGCACATGTCCATAAGATTTTCATAGAGGGTGAAAATAGGAAAAAAATATTTTGAACAAAAGGTGTTAAAATCTGTAATATATAAAGAAGGACCTATATATCTGTGTGTGTGTGTGTGTGTGTATGTATGTATGTATGCTCCACGATCACTCAAAAACTCAACCATCGATTTTAATGAAACTTGGTATACACATCCCTTGGAAAGAAATCTACCTGGAAAGAAATCTTGTTGGGGTCTCTGCTCTCTAGGACATACCGTTTCTGAGATACTCCCAAAAAATGACCTGCATTAACCAATACAAGCCTGCAAATCTTTCTCTTCATATCCCAATAGAAGCTCGCAGGTCCTTAGTCTCCACATACACACAGTTTTACTAAAGGTTTCCATAGCAACCCAGCCATTTTTCTTCACCGCTGTAGGTCAGCTTTAGGCTAGGGCTGCACGACACATAGGGCACAACTACACAGCTACATGCATCCATCTTGGATGGATTTCTTGCGACTGTCGTGTCGCAGTGCGACACCATAGCCTATCATTATAAAAATTGTTGCGCAACATTGGTACGACAAAATGTCACGCGACACATGTCGTCATGTAGCTATAGCCTTAAAGGAGTAGGGCGCTGTGGAGGTCACTGTTAAGGGGGCAGGGGTCACTGTTAAGGGGGCAGGGACCACTATTGAAGGGGAAGCTGCTGTGGATGTCACTGTTAGGGGGCAGGGGCCACTATTAAAGGGGCAGGTCACTGTTAAGGGGGCAGGGCCCACTATTGAAGTGGCAGCTGCTGTGGAGGTCACTGTTAAAGGGGCGGGCACTGTGGAGGGGACTGTTAAAGGGTCATTCACTGTGGAGGTTACTGTTAAGGGGGCAGGCTGCTGTGGAGGTAACTGTTAAAGGGGCAGGGGCCACTAAGTAGCAGCTGCTGTGGAGGTCACTGTTAAGCGAGCGGGTACTGTGGAGGTCACTGTTAAAGGGGCAAGGAAGTGGAGGACACAGATAAGGGAACGGTCCCCTATGGAGTTCAGTGTTAAGGGGCGGGGTGCTGTAGAGGTCCCTGTTAAGAGGGTGGGCCCCTGAGGAAGTTACTGTCAAGGGGGCGGGCTGCTGTGAAGGTCAAAGTTAAGGGGATGGACTGCTGCGGAGGTCACATTTTAGGAAGGCTGGCCACTGTGGGGAGGAGGGGGCTGTGGCGTTCACTGTTATGGGCGATATCTATCTTTTAACGACACACACAAACATTAAGTGAAATAGACGAAATATACCCATGCTAAGCCGGGTCCTTCTGCTAATTTGTAGTAATATAACAGAACAATATTTTAACACTGTAAACATTAACAGTAGTAACCAGCAGCATTAACAATCATCATTACCGACTTAAATATCCACGTACACTACTCCTCTACTCATCAGGGAACCCCAAAAACTCCTCATCACTACTGTCTAAGTTAATTACGCTCTGTGGCTCAGTATCACTGGTATCGCTGCCTTCAGTTTCTTCATACGGCATATTGTCCACAGTTCCATCCAAGGTATTGCTCATGCCACACTTTTTGAAGGATTTTACAACTATTTCATCGTTGACTACCTGCCATGATATTTTCACCCACTCACAGACTTGGGTGATGGTCGGCCACTTCATCCATCCAGTGAGTTTCAGGTCATGATTCCCACCAGCCATCCACTTGTTCTATTCTTCCCGCATGAACACTTTAATTGCTTATTAATGGAAATGTCAAGAGGTTGTAAATGGCTGGTAAGCCCCCCAGGAATTACCATTAGATGAGTGTTCACTTCGTTAAATCTCGTTTTTGTTCGTTTCGCTGATATGTGCCCGAAACTGGTAAAGCAATTTTAGGGCCAGTTTCTTTAGAAGTCCTCCAGGGCGTTTGGACCACACCTTTTCAATCCAAATTTGAATGCCATTTTCATCCATCCACCATTTGTCATGAACATAGACAATCGCTCCTCGTGTGATCGCCTCTTTTGGTATGTTCTTGCTTTTGAAAATCAGCGATGGTGGCAGCTTGGTGCCATTTGCGCAGCAGCACAACACAACAGTGTAATGGGTTTTCTCGTGTCCTGAGGTTTTCACCGTTATGGTTTTTGCACCTCGAACATCAACGGTTCTGTTCGATGGAACATCAAAGGTTAACGGGACTTCATCCATGTTCCCATTCTGGCCTATTTCATAGCCATTTTTTTTTTCTTGAATCCAGCACAAATTTATGAAAAGAAAGAATCTTGGGCATTTTTTGTGCAATTCTAGTTTTGGTGCGCATAGCAGGGCCACATCTCCTTATGATCCTGTAGCGCCACGATGCCAATCCAGTGAAGCCCTCAATGCCTTTCTCTGCAGCAATACGCTTGGCCGCATATATGATCATTTTTGTAGATACTGAGAACCCATTGTTCCTGTGACGTGTGATCCACTCTTTCATTTCCACACCATCTTTTCAGTTGGCGGCCCAAAATGTCTCTCTCGCTGCTCTGTTTCCATGCTCTTTGGCATATCTTACCACCTCCAGTTGGTAAAATAAATGGGATAAAAAAATAAAAGGAATTTTATGAGAAAGCCTTTTCTGCTTTGACATTGTTCAGAAATATACCGTATGCAGCAGGAGACTACGGTAGTTTTCTGCAACTGAATACTGTAATGGGAGCACTGTCAGCACTAATTATAGGGGTACCGTAGCTAAAAACATCAGTGGATGACAATATAAGGGGGGATCTGCTGCTGACACAATGTTATGGGGCTATTTGACGCTGACACAAGTTTATGGGGGTTATCTGCTGCTGACACAATGTTATGGGGGTAATATGCCGCTGACACAAGTTTATGGGGGTAATCTGCTGCCACCATAATGTTATTCAGGGGGATCTGCTGCAGACAAACTTATGGGTGTGGATCTGCCGCTGACACATGTTTGTGGGGGCAATCTGCTGCTGACACAAGTTTCTGGGGGTAAGGCTACTTTCACATTCGCGTTAGCAGTGTCCGGCACTTTATTAGGGGGTGGGGATCACTTTATTAGGAGTACCTTATACAAACCGGATTCCCAAAAAGTTGGGACACTAAACAAATTGTGAATAAAAACTGAATGCAATGATGTGGAGATGGCAAATGTCAATATTTTATTTGTAATAGAACGTAGATGACAGATCAAACGTTTAATCCGAGTAAATGTATCATTTTAAAGGAAAAATATGTTGATTCAAAATTTCACGGTGTCAACAAATCCCCAAAAAGTTGGGACAAGTAGCAATAAGAGGCTGGAAAAAGTAAATGTGAGCATAACAAAGAGCTGGAAGACTAAATACCACTAATTAGGTCAATTGGCAACATGATTGGGTATAAAAAGAGCTTCTCAGAGTGGCAGTGTCTCTCAGAAGCCAAGATGGGTAGAGGATCACGAATTTCCACAATGTTGCGCAGAAAGATAGTGGAGCAATATCAGAAAGGTGTTACCCAGCGAAAAATTGCAAAGACTTTGCATCTATCATCATCAACTGTGCATAACATCATCCGAAGATTCCCTCCATACTGACAGGGAATGTTCCACCAGACTGGCGTATAGCAAATGTGGTGCCAATATTCAAAAAGGGTCCAAAAACAGAGCCTGGAAATTATAGGCCGGTAAGTTTAACATCTGTTGTGGGTAAACTGTTTGAAGGTTTTGTAAGAGATGCTATCTTGGAGTATCTCAATGAAAATAAGCAAATTACACCATATCAGCATGGCTTCATGAGGGATCGGTCATGTCAAACTAATTTAATCAGTTTCTATGAGGAGGTAAGTTCTAGACTTGACAGCGGCGAATCAATGGATGTCGTATATCTGGACTTCTCCAAAGCATTTGACGCTGTACCACATAAAAGGTTAGTATATAAAATGAGAACACTTGGACTAGGAGAAAATATCTGTATGTGGGTAAGTAACTGGCTCAGTAATAGAAAACAGAGGGTGGTTATTAACGGTACACACTCAGATTGGGTCACGGTCACTAGTGGGGTACCTCAGGGTTCAGTATTGGGCCCTATTCTCTTCAATATATTTATTAATGATCTTGTAGAAGGCTTGCACAGTAATATATCAATTTTTGCAGATGACACTAAACTGTGTAAAGTAATTAACACTAAAGAGGACAGTTTTCTGCTACAGAGGGATCTGGATAGATTGGGGGCTTGGGCAGAGAAATGGCAGATGAGGTTTAACACTGACAAATGTAAAGTTATGCACATGGGAAGGAATAATGCAAGTCACCCGTACATACTAAATGGTAAAACACTCAGTAACACTGACATGGAAAAGGATCTAGGAATTTTAATAAATAACAAACTAAGCTGTAAAAACCAGTGTCAGGCAGCTGCTGCTAAGGCCAATAAGATAATGGGTTGCATCAAAGGGGCATAGATGCCCGTGATGAAAATATAGTCTTACCACTTTATAAATCACTAGTCAGACCACACATGGAGTACTGTGTACAGTTCTGGGCTCCCGTGAACAAGGCAGACATAGCAGAGCTAGAGAGGGTTCAGAGGAGGGCAACTAAAGTAATAACTGGAATGGGGCAACTACAGTACCCCGAAAGGGTATCAAAATTAGGGTTATTCACTCTAGAAAAAAGACGACTGAGGGAGATCTAATAACTATGTATAAATATATCAGGGGTCAGTACAAAGATCTCTCCCATCATCTATTTATCCCCAGGACTGTGACTGTGACGAGGGGACATCCTCTGCGTCTGGAGGAAAGAAGGTTTGTACACAAACATAGAAAAGGGTTCTTCACGGTAAGAGCAGTAAGACTATGGAACTCTCTGCCTGAGGAGGTGGTGATGGTGAGTACAATAAAGGAATTCAAGAGGGGCCTGGATGTATTTCTGGAGCGTAATAATATTTCAGGCTATAGCTACTAAAGATGGGTCGTTGATCCAGGGAGTTATTCTGACTGCCTGATTGGAGTCGGGAAGGAATTTTTTCCCCTTAAGTGGGGAAAATTGGCTCTACCTCACAGGGGTTTTTTGCCTTCCTCTGGATTAACTTGCAGGAAACAGGTCGAACTGGATGGACAAATGTCTTTTTTCGGCCTTATATACTATGTTACTAGAGAATCTGGAACAATCACTGTGCGTAAGGGTCAAGGCCGTAAAACCATACTGGATGCCCGTGATCTCTGGGCCCTTAAACGACACTGCACTACAAACAGGAATGCTACTGTAAAGGAAATCACAGAATGGGCTCAGGAATACTTGCAGAAACCATTGTCAGTGAACACAATCCACCGTGCCATCCGCCGTTGCCAGCTGAAACTCTACAGTGCAAAGAAGAAGCCATTTCTAAGCAAGATCCACAAGCTCTGGCGTTTTCACTGGGCCAGGGATCATTTAAAATGGAGTGTGGCAAAATGGAAGACAGTTCTGTGGTCAGAGGAGTCACGATTCGAAGTTCTTTTTGGAAATCTGGGACGCCATGTCATCTGGACCAAAGAGGACAAGGACAACCCAAGTTGTTATCAACGCTCACTTCAGAAGCCTGCATCTCTGATGGTATGGGGTTGCATGAGTGCGTGTGGCATGGGCAGCTTGCATGTCTGGAAAGGCACCATCAATGCAGAAAAATATATTCAGGTTCTAGAACAACATATGCTTCCATCCAGATGTCATCTCTTTCAGGGAAGACCCTGCATTTTTCAACAAGATAATGCCAGACCACATTCTGCATCAATCACAACATCATGGCTGCGTAGGAGAAGGATCCGGGTACTGAAATGGCCAGTCTGCAGTCCAGATCTTTCACCTATAGAGAACATTTGGCGCATCATAAAGAGGAAGGTGCAACAAAGACGGCCCAAGACGATTGAACAGTTAGAGGCCTGTATTAGACAAGAATGGGAGAGCATTCCTATTTCTAAACTTGAGAAACTGGTCTCCTCGGTTCCCAGACGTCTGTTGAGTGTTGTAAGAAGGGGAGATGCCACACAGTGGTGAAAATGGCCTTGTCCCAACTTTTTTGGGATTTGTTGAGACCGTGAAATTCTGAATCAACATATTTTTCCTTTAAAATGGTACATTTTCTCAGTTTAAACTTTTGTTCTATTCTGAATAAAATATTAGAAGTTGGCACCTCCACATCATTGCATTCAGTTTTTATTCACGATTTGTATAGTGTCCAAACTTTTTTGGAATCCGGTTTGTAGATTACACAGTTCTCAGGGCATAATAATAGCAGGCAGTTGTGAAGACTGAGAGGCGGAGCAAGCATGTCTGACAGGGAAGTCTGCTTCGCCCCTCCTCTGCCTGCTCCCACACTCCCATCAACCTCTGCATCTTCCGGCCGGCTGGTCCATACCAATCAGCACCTTCCTTCCACCAACCTCAGCCGCCCCCCCCCCCCACCTGCAGCAGCGGTCGGTTCCTGTCACCCCCCACCACCTGCCTCACCCATCATCTGCAGTGGTGGCCGGTTTCTGCTTCCCAGCACCCTCAGCTGCGACCAACAACTTCTTCCCAGCAGAACGGCAAAGCGCAGGACATTTTTTCTTTCCTGTATTCTCCCCATAAGACGCACTAACGTCACCCCCCCCCCCCATTTTTTGGGGAAAAAAGTGTGTTTTATGGGGCGGTATATATGAAACTAGCATAGCACACCATTTTTTGAAGATACAAGACGCAATGGGCCAGATTTATCATTAGCTAAAGTCAATTTAATGGAGTGAAAAAGTCGCAAAAAATTGCGCAATCGGTAAAATTGCGCTTTTTATTGCGACTTTTTCAAGCTCTGCACTAAGCTCTCCAGTTTTGTGAAATATTTACTATTGCAACCATTTAAAAAGTCGCAAAAAAATCCGCAATTTTACTCCAGGGAGGACCATGCTTATCTTATGCGACTTTTTAATAGAACATGCAACTTTTTTGTAAAGACGTGCGACTTTTGTAAAGCCGCTTACTAACAGTAGTAACCAGCAGCATTAACGGCATCTGTGCGCGCACAAACCAAAAGTTTTACTTTCAGTTTGTGCTCCAGCTCCCCCGTGTGGCAATCGGAGGAGCCGGCACATGCCTGCAGCAGCCTGGGTCTCTATGAATGAAACCCAGGCTGCTGCATAGTATTTCCTATGGAGCCTAACCTGTAATAGGCTCCATAGGAAATATGCGACTTTCTCATATATTCCAATGCTATTGCATTGGAGTATATGAGAATAGCAAACAGATCATTGATTGTTATAGTTCCCTATGGGAACTATATGCAAACTGACTACATAAACAAAGTTTTAAAAATAGTATAAAAATAGTGACATGTTGAAAACAGACATGGTTGCTAGGGGTGGTTACCTGGAATGCCGTGCTGCTAGGTATATCTTAGGCCACAGGGATAGCTGCATAGATGAATAGTAGGTTTGAATAGAATGACCTTGTACAATGCATTTGATTGTTGTAGGTGGTGAAATTAGATGTTATTATTTCATAGTTCCTTCATTATTCATAGTTAATAGTGTTAATAGTGTTAATGAACATAGTGATATATCCAGATGATTACCTGCTTAGGTGTGAAGCTGCAGTTAGTATCGCTGTGGGTGAATGGATGGTGTGCGCTCTCCTGAGGCTGCAGAACGCTGACAGTGCGGCTCACCACGTGCCCGAGCGCGCGCTACTTGAAGTGAGGTCGGCGGGGGGGCGGGACTGATGACGTCTGCCCGCATCCCAGCCAGCTCTGTTAAGGGATAAATGTGGGAGGCGCTGATGCTGACAGCGCTGGTGTGGGGTGTGAAACGGATGGGAATGAGCTGGGTTACCGAATTACCGGCGGCACAATGCCAGTTCACACTCAACAGCATCGATTTTATATTGAATCATAATGTGTTCACTTTTGACAAGAAAATTTATAAGCAAATCAAGAGGACCGCCATGGGGACGCGTTTCGCGCCGAGTTATGCGAATTTGTATAAGGGGGGCGTTTGAGGAACGATTCATCTACAACCAACACGCATGGAAGAATATTCTGATCTTCTATAGGCGTTATATAGATGACCTAATATTTATCTGGGATGGAGACCTGAAGGAAATCAATAAATTCATTACCCACCTCAACGACAATAACTTTAACCTCACGTTCATGGCCAACTACTCAAAAGAAACCATTGAGTATTTGGATCTGGTCCTTACAGCTAAAAACAATCTCATTGAAACGAAAAGAAAGTAGACGGCAATAGCTATCTCAATTATCAAAGTGCACACCACAAAAAATGGAAGAATAACATCCCCTTCAGTCAGTTCAAACGAATTCGGAGGAACTGCACAAACGATAAAGACTTTCATGAACAAAGCCAAGTTATCGAAAAAAGATTCCATATTAAGGGTTACCCTAAAGGGGGGATTAAAGCAGCACTCCAGCGAGCACAAGGATACACCCAAGAAGGCTAGTCAAGAAAACCTCCAAAAAGGATCCAGAAACCACCAGGAGATACAGGACATCGTTCCTCACTACCTATAATATCAATCATCCACTCCTTAGAGATATTCTCAGAAAACATTGGCCAATACTATTAGCGGACCCTTTCCTAAAGGACCATATACAGGCGGAACCACGTATATTCTTCAGGAGATCACAAACATTAAAAAACCTCCTAGCCCCAACCCGCTTACGTACACAAAAGAAAAAAACTGGTCAAGTCCCCTCCTTGCTCCCTCCAGTACGAGGTAGTTTCAAATGCGGACATCGCAAATGTAAATTGTTGTCTGAATATCTCCACTCGTGTCACAACATTCCGCAGCAACATCACAGGCGAACAGTTCCAGATAAAACACTTCTTGAATTGCTCTTCCACCTACATTATCTATCTTCTCGAATGTAGTTGCGGGCTACAATATATAGGAAGAACGACCATAACTCTGAGAGAAAGAATGAACAAACACCGGTGGAACATCGTGAATGGATTCCTCAAACATGGAGTGTCAAGGCATTTCTTTCCAATAGAACATATCTCAGCAGATCAGGCAAATCGTTATCAAAAACTAAGACGGAGAGAAATGTTTTGGATCTTTAAACTACAGTGTTTGGAACCGTACGGCCTCAATGAATCGCTGGAAAGTAACTGCTTCTAACTGGATCCACCTACCCCTACACTTTCACCAAAAACTCTCCACCGGATCAGTTCTCCCAAATCAGATTTATCAATCTCTCCTTCCAACAGACCCACCACAGTCAGACACATTTGTTTCCTAGGCACATTTATTAACTTAGTTATAAATTTCCATATACACTGTCCCCCTCCAATCCATATTTAATCCGTCTGCCTGCATTTTTAATATGTTGCCTTCGTTCCCCTCTAAGAGCTCCATCTGTTCCTTTCAGATCTTCCATTTTTTTATTGTGCCCAAATAACATCCACTACTGTCCCACTAACTTCTCTTGTGCAGCGCTCCTACTGACACCCCGATCACCCAGCTCATTCCCATCCGTTTCACACCCCACACCAGCGCTGTCAGCATTAGCTCCTCCCACATTCATCCCTTCTCAGAGCCGGCCGGGATGCGGGCACACATCATCACCTCACTTCAAGCAGCGTGCGTTCGGGCACGTGGTGAGCCGCACTGTCAGCGTTCTGCAGCCTCAGGAGAGCGCACGCCATTTATTCACCCACAGCGATACTAACTGCAGCTTCACACCTAAGCAGGTAATCATCTGGATATATCACTATGTTCATAACACTATTAACTATGAATAATGAAGGAACTATGAAATAATAACATCCAATTTCACCACCTACAACAATCAAATGCATTGTACAGGGTCATTCTATTCAAACCTACTATTCATCTTTGCAGCTATCCCTGTGGCCTGAGATATACCTAGCAGCACGGCATTCCAGGTAATCACCCCTAGCAACCATGTCTGTTTTCAACATGTCACTATTTTTATACTATTTTTAAAACTTTGTTTATGTAGTCAGCTTGCATATGGATCTTTTAGACAATTCTTTTTACACCACCTCATATTAACAGATATATTTATATGTTTTTATTTATCCACTTCTGTACTATTTTAGTAGCTATGATCATCTTACATCACGATATTGATTCTGTTTTCAATAAGGCTTTTAACATGTACGCTTTGGGCATTTCGATGAATTTTATGAGTAAAAACATAGCATTTCAATATTGAGTTGCTTTAAAGGTTTTATGTATATATGTATATATTTTTTACGGAGCCTCTTGGCCCTGCACCTGTTTTCGTCGCTTTCCTTTAATCTAGACTTGAAAAAGGGGTATTTAAACCTCGAAACGCGTAGTCAATAAATACCGTCACTGAATACACCTGCCTCAAGGTCGTCATTGTTCGCCAAGTGGTACCCATCCTGGTGTGTGGATCTACCGCACACCCAATATACCCATTTACTTCTTATCAGTACCCTGGGGTTTTGGCAACCACCCAACTGGACTGAGCGGATATCGGCAGCACCGACCTCTTCAGTTGCCCTCACAAGCGTTGTGCCTTCTGTTTGCACAACTAAAAAAGTTGAGCGCAACCACCCTAATTCTGTAACCAAAATATCTGGAACACATTACCCTATGAGCGCCTTTCTCTCTCTATTTTGCCATTCGTGCTATGGGAACTATAGGAAAGTGTAAAAAAAATAAATAAAGTTTTTAAAAATAAATAAAAAAAACATAAAAGTTCAAATCACCCCCCTTTTGCCAAAATGAAGATAAAAATACAAAAAAATATTCCACATACGGTTAACAGAAAAAACGGAAAAAAGCGTCCAAATGGCCAATTCACCATTTTTGGACGCTTTATTTCTTCAAACAAAATTCAATAAAAGTAGAAAAAGTAAGTAAGACGGCTCTACCTGTCAGTATTGATGGTGGAGGTGCAACAGCTGGGTGTACTGACTCACCCTGTCAGCAATAGTAGGAGAAAATGAAAAGAGGAGCCAGCTGCTCCTCTTTTCAAAATTCAATAAAAGGTGATCAAAAAGTCATACACACCCCAGAATGGTATCAATAAAAAGATCAGATTACGACGCAAAAAATATGGCGACAAAAAAGTAAAACTGATTTTTTTTTCCCACATTTGAATTTTTTTTCCACTATCAGAATACAAGAAAACCTATACATATAGGGTATCGCCGGATTCGTACTGACCTGTAGAATAAAACTAACTGATCAGTTTTATCGCACATCGAACTCTGTGGATGAAACTGTTAAGGTGCTGTGAGGTCACAGTTCAGGGGGCAGGTAGGGTGGTCATTCAAGTCACCCTTAAACCCCGCCCCAAGGTCCCACTAAGCCGCACCCCCGATCCAGTTAGGACACGCCCCTCCCACTCCTCAGCCGACAGGGATTTAAAAAATTAAGTTAAAAATCTACTTCTGTCAGCTGCAGGGGTGGGAGGGACAGTGACTTTCTCCCTGCAGCTCACATTCAGACACCACAGTACTGCTGTCTTAGAGTGAGCTGTTCAAAAGGACACACCCCCTATCCGGTTAGGCAATGGATCGGTGGATCCTGAAAACACACACAGACGTGTGAATGGAGCCTTAAAGGGGAAGGTTGCTGTAAAGGTCAAAGTTAAGGGAGAAGGCTGCTATGGAGTTCCCATTTTAAGGGACCGGGCACTGTCAGTGTTAAGGGGTGTGGGGCTGTGGAGGTCACTGTTATAGTGGATACTGTCGATATCTTTTAACGACACACACAAACATTAAATTTAATAGATTAAATATACCCAGGCAAAGCTGGGTCCTTCAGCTAGTATTCCTCTATTTTCCCAATTTACATACTGCTTAATTTTCTGAATTTCAATCAAATTAATATTATTTCATATTGGAGTGTATCCTAAATAACCTTTTATACCCAATTTTACCCTCTCCAAGTGTTGTCCATTAAATTAAATATTTGATTATCAGTGCTTATGTTCCCCAAGATACCAGATTCTAAAACCTCCACCAATTTACCCTGTTTGGCCTTATCCCCCATTTTCATTAGATTCCATCTCAACTTGCAACATTGCCTCCCCTTCCTTCATATTCCCAAATTGTGCAACCAGAAAATATAAGTATCAGTTTGGAAGCGACAAACCCCCCTCTTAACTTTAAAACGCCTTTACTTAATCAAGCCGTTCTGAGATTTTTTTTCTTGTCACATATTGTACTTCATATAGTGTAGTTGGGAGTGCACTGGAAAATATAGAACCCACTCTAGGGTGCTCACGGTAAAAGTGGGTACACCTTTCTACTCGGAAATGCTCAAAATTGTTTAGAAAATAAATACCGGGCACTCCTAAAATATACGTGATCAGTGGAATAGGATATGGTATAAAATATAAAAAAAAATGTATTTGTTTTTATTTTATTACATTCCTTTTAAAACACTCCTTTTAAAACAAATATTGTATCGAAAAAAATCTTCCTCAAGATCCGGCTTGGTCAGTCACAATCTTGCTGCCACACAACAAAAAAACCTCTACAAAACTATAACGTGTACCTTATTATTGTGCCAATCCAAATTCATAAAAAGCGAAAACCAAAGTGCAGGTGCATGTATCCTCTGGCAATCACAGTGCAAAGTAGCAGATAACAAAATAAATGATTAAATAATTGAAAAATATAAAGCCGCAAGGATATGGTCCAAACTGTGGTTTTAGATCATATACGATCTATATGACAAATCTTGTGC
Organism: Bufotes viridis; assembly: GCA_033119425.1. Classification (NCBI taxonomy): domain Eukaryota; kingdom Metazoa; phylum Chordata; class Amphibia; order Anura; family Bufonidae; genus Bufotes; species Bufotes viridis. Next base: position 53,641,235 of record CM065598.1, read on the forward strand.
AAATGGTTGCTTTTATCCCTCTAAAATATAGCAGCAAAAATGTGATGTAAACTGTGTTTTTAGTTCATGTCCGATCAATATAGCAAATCTGCCCGATATCAATTTATGCAAATAGTTACTTTAATAAATGTAGTTCAATAGTGTGGCAGCATCAACCTTGCATGTACTTGCGTGCAGATGTTTAACTCATGCCGGTATTGAACTATTAGATAATTCCACAATTTGGGGTTTTCCCAAATAAAACAGTTTGTTCTCAAATGTAGTGAGATTTGGGCTCCTCTGTTAGTGGCGTCCCACTACAGCAGTGTATCAGCGGCGTCCCGCTGAAAAGTCTAGAGACACGTGTCTCTCCTACCTTAGGCCGCGGCCTCCCCCGGGACGTTCTTACCGCAGTTCAGTGGTGCGGTTAAGGGAACATATATCCTGGTTCTCTTGAGAGTGCGATTAATCCTCCCGGCACAGTTGATAGCGGGTGCCCGACCGTAGTATCAAGTCCAGGCTGTCCGTTCTCCTGGTCATGCGGGGATCGCACTTCCTGTATGGCTCGGGGTCATTCACTTTAGGCGTTTTCCTCTTTCTCACTTGAAAAATTGCAGGGGTCGGACCATACGCGTTTCGGGGTTCATTCCCCTTCCTCAGTGGTAATCTGACCCCTGCATTGCCCATCTTTAAATACATTTGAAAATTCCTTCTGGGAAAAAAAATATAGAAATCCCGATATGGATCCATGGAATAGGATTTTCTCTCTTTGTTAGTCTCTTTTGGAATAAAGCCAAGGTCTATGTTTAAAAGGCAGAATAGTACATGTACAATTACTGCTTCCAAAAATTTTATTAAAAAATAATACATAAAAATAAAAATAAAATTTTTGCGGAAAGTGTTGCAAACTAATTTTCATGATTGATCTTTATCTGCAGGTCACAGGTCATCATGCAAATAAAATTTTTAATTGAAAGCATCAATTTTATCTTAACACATAATTATTTTAATTTTAATGGAGATTTTTTTCTGCAGGTTCAAGGGACTGCCATGGGCACCAGGTTTGCCCCCAGTTATGCCAATCTCTTTATGGCAGAGTGGGAAATGCAGAATATTGTACCAAAGCTGGGGGCAGACCTGGTGCTATGGCAGCGATATATTGATGATGTATTTTTTATATGGAAATCAGGTCAAGAGGAATTGGAATCCTTTTTAAAAGGTATAAATAATAATGATTGGAATTTGAAATTTGCAGGTGCTACGAGTAATCAAAAGATAGAATTTTTAGACCTTCAAATTTATGTTGAGGAAGACAACTTAAAAAGCCGCAAGTATATCAAACCCACAGCTCGAAATAGCTATATTCTCTTTAATAGTTGCCATCTCCCAAGCTGGCTCTTATATACCGCAAGGCCAGTTTCGGAGAATCAAAAGAAACTGCACCATGGAAGCACAATTTGAATTAGAAGCTACAAAAATGAAAAGAGAGTTTTTAGATAAAGAATATCCGGAACAAATAATTGACAGAGCATTAGATAAGGTTAGAAATATGGAGAGGGAAAGTTTTTTTGAAGAAAAAGGGGATAAACAGGAAATATAGGAAGAAAGACAAACCAGGATAATTTTGCCATACAGTAGTGAATATAAACTAATTAAAAATATTATATCTAAACATTGGCATTTAATTAAAAGAGATAAAATAATTGGATCGATTATGCCCTCCAAACCCCTTATTACTTTCACAAAAGCCCAAAACTTGGGAAACAAAGTAGCTCCCACAATTCAGAATCGAGAAAAAAATTCTCTTACTGTTCAATTGTGGAGCAATATGTCCGGCTTTTATAGATGTGGACGATGTTCAGGTTGTAAAGTATCGTCCTTCCCTAAAAGAACAAGCGAAATTAAATCGTTCACGAATGGACACAAACACGAAATAAAAGAATTTTTAAATTGTGTATCCGAAAATGTAATATATATAATAGAATGCCCTTGTAAACGGCAGTATGTAGGGAGGACAAAAAGAATGCTGAAAATAAGGATTGCAGAACACATATCGAACATTAGAAAAGGCCTGACATCCCATGCACTTTCTAACCATTTAAAAAAAAAACATAATAGCAATCCAGTAGGTATAAAATTCGCAGCCTTGGAAAAAGTTAAGAAAGATTGGAGGGGAGGAAACCATATTTTAAAAATGTCCAGACAAGAAACTAAATTTATTTTTGAGCTGGACACTCTGGCTCCGGGTGGACTCAACGCTGAGTTTGAAATTTTTGGGTTCCTATGAGGGGTGGGGGTCCCCCGCCGGAGGTGAGCCCATCCCGGTATTCTAGGTCCTGGGTGGGCCCTCCTCGGACGGGGGCTCCCCATCTTGTACATCAGGCTAGAAAATCATCATCATTTATTTTCTCTATATATTTTTCTAAAATTAAATTCCCATTTCTAGTAATACCTGTGACCTGCAGATAAAGATCAATCATGAAAATTAGTTTGCAACACTTTCCGCAAAAAATTTATTTTTATTTTTATGTATTATTTTTTAATAAAATTTTTGGAAGCAGTAATTGTACATGCACTATTCTGCCTTTTAAACATAGACCTTGGCTTTATTCCAGAAGAGACTAACAAAGAGAGGAAATCCTATTCCATGGATCCATATCGGGATTTCTATATTTTTTTTTCCCAGAAGGAATTTTCAAATGTATTTAAAGATGGGCAATGCAGGGGTCAGATTACCACTGAGGAAGGGGAATGAACCCCGAAACGCGTATGGTCCGACCCCTGCAATTTTTCAAGTGAGAAAGAGGAAAACGCCTAAAGTGAATGACCCCGAGCCATACAGGAAGTGCGATCCCCGCATGACCAGGAGAACGGACAGCCTGGACTTGATACTACGGTCGGGCACCCGCTATCAACTGTGCCGGGAGGATTAATCGCACTCTTGAGAGAACCAGGATATATGTTCCCTTAAACCGCACCATTAAACTGCGGTAAGAACGTCCCGGGGGAGGCCGCGGCCTAATGTAGGAGAGACACGTGTCTCTAGACTTTTCAGCGGGACGCCGCTGATACACTGCTGTAGTGGGACGCCACTAACAGAGGAGCCCAATCTCACTACATTTGAGAACAAACTGTTTTATTTGGGAAAACCCCAAAATTGTGGAATTGCCTAATAGGTCAATACCGGCATGAGTTAAACATCTGCACGCAAGTACATGCAAGGTTGATGCTGCCACACTATTGAACTACATTTATTAAAGTAACTATTTGCATAAATTGATATCGGGCAGATTTGCTATATTGATCGGACATGAACTAAAAACACAGTTTACATCACATTTTTGCTGCTATATTTTGCTATATTTTGCATTTCATTTTGGCATTTGCACTGTGACCACCAGAGGACATATGCACTTCCACTTTGTTTTTTGTTTTTTGTTTTTTGGATTGGCAAACTAGCTAACAGTCCAATACCGGCACAAGTTACACAGTTGCACGCAAGTACATGCATGGTCGACGCTGCTACTATATTATCCATCGCTAGAGGGATAAAAGCAACCATTTGCACAAACAGATTTGTCATATAGATCGTATATGATCTAAAACCACAGTTTGGACCATATCCTTGCGGCTTTATATTTTTCAATTATTTAATCATTTATTTTGTTATCTGCTACTTTGCACTGTGATTGCCAGAGGATACATGCACCTGCACTTTGGTTTTCGCTTTTTATGAATTTGGATTGGCACAATAATAAGGTACACGTTATAGTTTTGTAGAGGTTTTTTTGTTGTGTGGCAGCAAGATTGCGACTGACCAAGCCGGATCTTGAGGAAGATTTTTTTCGATACAATATTTGTTTTAAAAGGAGTGTTTTAAAAGGAATGTAATAAAATAAAAACAAATAATTTTTTTTTTATATTTTATACCATATCCTATTCCACTGATCACGTATATTGTACTTCATGACAGTGGTAAATTTGAGTCAAAATATTTCATTTTTATTTATACAAAAATACCAAATTTACAAAAAATTGGGAAAAATTTGCAATTTCTCTGCTTTTAAAACAGATAGTGATACCTCCTAAAATAGTTATTACTTTACATTTCCCATGTGTCTACTTCATGTTTGGGTCATTTTGTGAATTACATTTTCATTTTTTGAGAACGTTAGAAGGCTTAGAAGTTTAGAAGCAAATCTTAAAATTTTTAAGAAAATTTCCAAAACCCAATTTTTAAGGACCGGTTCAGGTCTGAATTCACTTTGTGGAGCTTACATAATAGAAACCACCCAAAAGTGACCCCATTTTAGAAAATAAACCCCTCAAGGTATTCCAAACTGATTTTACAGACTTTGTTAACCCTTTAGGTGTTAAATAAGAATTAATGGAAAATGGAGATGAAATTTCAGAGTTTCACTTTTTTGGCAGATTTTTGTACAGGCTAGCCAATCAGAGCGATCGCTGTCCCCGGACCGCCCTCATTGGTCCCGGGCTGGTTAGCTGAGATCCCTGGCTTTGTGTAACAGCTGGGGTTTCAGCACTCTCACCATGTCTGCAGACATGGTGACAGTTTAATGCCATGATGTGTACACTCGTCATGGTACTCCAAATCGCAGTGCTCCATGACGCGTATACACGTCAAATAGCACTAAGGGGTTAACAGGTAATTGAAGTATTTATTTTTTTATCCTAGGTTTTCCCACTTTCAAATAAACTCCCTAATTTCCTTATCAATCGTCCTAAAAACGTTTTTCGGCCACCACACTGGAGCATTCTGTAATTCAAACAAACCTTGGGAAGAAATACCATCTTTACCAGATTAATTTGAGATGAATGGAGTATGCTGGGAGTTGTAGTTTCACCATAGCTGGAGTGCCAGAGTTTAGCCATCACTGCACTAGTTAGACCATACAATTCTGGGCATCTGTAAACAAGAAAGACAGGGTACAGTTGATTGCGGGCTGCAGGGGGGGGGGGTTAAATTGGCAAGTTTAGGCGTTTTTTAGGTCTCTGATCCCCGCGGTCTGATCAGAGAATGCCGAAAGCGCTGCAAACCACAGGTCTGAATTGACCTGCGGTTTGCAGCGATCGCGGATACTAGGGGGAGTCACCGGACCCCCCCCCTAGGCATTGTAACAAGGTACCGGCTGAATGATTTCAGCAGGTGCCTTGTTCCGATCACCGCCGGCTGAGCAGCAGTGATCGGTAGTACACATGACGTACCGGTACATCGTGTCCTTAACCACCTCAGCCCCCCTAGCTTAAACACCCTTAATGACCAGGCCACTTTTTACAATTCTGCACTACACTATTTTCACCGTTTATTGCTCCGTCATGCAACTTACCACCCAAATGAATTTTACCTCCTTTTCTTCTCACTAATAGAGCTTTCATTTGGTGCTATTTCATTCTTGATGACATTTTAACTTTTTTTTATATTTTGCTTTTTTTGATGAAATTTTTGCAAAAAAATGACATTTTTCACTTTCTGTTGGAAAATTTGTCAAATAAAACTACATTTCTATATAAATTTTTCGCAAAATTTATTGTTCTACATGTCTTTGATAAAAAAAAATCCAATAAGTGTATATTTATTGGTTTGGGTAAAAGTTATAGCGTTTACAAACTATGGTGCAAAAAAGTGAATTTCCGCACTTTGACTTTCTGAGCACCTGTCCTGTTTCCTGACGTACTACAATGCCCAGACAGTAGAAACACCCCATAAATGACCCAATTTCGGAAAGTAGACAGTCACCCTAAGTTATTCACTGAGGGGCATAGTGAGTTTATGGAACTTTTTATTTTTTGTCACAAGTTAGCAGAAATTGATTTTTTTTTTCTAAAAATTTCATTTTCCGCTAACTTGTGACAAAAAATAAAAACTTCCATGAACTCACTATGCCCATCAGCGAATACCTTAGGGTGTCTACTTTCCGGAATGGGGTCACTTGTGGGGTAATTTTACTGCCCTGGCATTTTAGGGGCCCCTAAAGCGTGAGAATCCAAATGCGTAAAAATGCCCTGTGAAATCCTAAAGGTACTCATTGGATTTTGGGCCCCTTTGCGCATCTTGGCTGCAAAAAAGTGTCACATGTGGTATCGCCGTACTCAGGAGAAGTAGGGCAATGTGTTTTGGGGTGTATTTTTACATATACCCATGTTGGGTGAGAGAAATATCTCTGTAAATTGACAACTTTGTATAAAAAAAATTTAAAAAGTTGTCGTTTACAGAGATATTTCTCACACAAAGTATGGGTATATATAAAGATAAACCCAAAACTCGTTGCCCTACTTCTGCTGAGTACAGCGATACCACATGTGTGCCACTTTTTTGGAGCCAAGATGCGTAAAGGGGCCCTAAAACCAATGAGTACCTTTAGGATTTTCAAGGTTGAGAAGAATAATAGGCAGCACTCACCACGGCTTTTCGTTTCTTCCTTTTATTTCATGCAAAAAGTTACATACACGGTTAGGCAGCAGTCATAGCCCAATTTCACCCACAGCGGCGACGGCCATTTCGCGCAAACTCACTGCGCTTCTTCTGGCCACTACGTCAGCACGTTGTATCGTGCTGGCTTCTTATACCCAGTATCTGGTTGCCCTGGTAGCATCCAAACAACTTAAAGCCTAGGTACATTTCTTAAAGGAACAGTGTGTGAGCAAAGAACAACATCTCTATAAAAATGCACTCAGATCGTTGCGGTCATTCAAGCCTAGCTGACCAAGTGCACCTGTGCGCATTATCCATTTCGCTTCTTGTTGCAGGAGTTGTCGGTGTCTGTCCCCTCCAAGAGGTAGGGGAGGGACAACTTCGAATCCTGCAAAACGAAGCGTATCAATTTTGCCCTCATGTGTATCTTTCACATGCTCAATGAAGCGCCGGCAACCTTTTCCTGTCCTAACCGAGTTGAAGTGTTCTCTCACCCTTTCGAATAAACATCTGATGGTTTTCCCTATATAGAAGCGGCCACATCCACACATTATGGCATACACGACATATGTTGTCTTGCAATTAATGAAAGAATTCACTTTCTGAAAAACAGAACCGACTCTTATAGCTTTATCTTGAGAGTTATATCTACAAAACGAGCAATTACCACATTTGTAATTGCCCCTTGGTATTTTTTCCTGTAACCAGTTTCTTTTTTTCTCAACTACAAATCTACTTCTGACAAGGGGGGGAATGTGGTCCTCATGACCAGAGAATATTATATATCTGAGGCACTTAGACAACTGCAAGACAAAGATATGTATATACCTTTAAAGCAGGATCCAACTGAAAGTATCCAAAAGTCATTGAAAGTTTTTGTGTCCAGATATGTGTCTCTGGGATTTTTGCCTAATAAATTAATGGAGAAATTAATACCAGTTTATCCCCTCAAACCTTCGTGGTATTTCATCCCGAAGGTGCATAAATCACTGAGCCAGCCCCCTGGCCGCCCAATCGTGGCGGGGATTGGCTCAGTGACCGAGAACTTATCTAAATATGTGGACTGGCTCCTAAGACCAGTGCTCAGTAGCGCTCCTGCTTACATCAGAGACACCAATGACTTCCTCCTGTCTCTGAAAGGTTTTCACTGGCAGGAGGGATGTCATTTGGTGTCTCTTGATGTAGAAAGTCTATATACACTGTGGGGAGTCGCTCTGGTAGACAGCGGTGCGGGTGCAGTTTAGAGGCAAAACAAGGAGTCCAGATTGTGCATCAAACAGTGTTTTATTCACACTTGCACACCAGAAATGAAAACAGTCTCTTGGTGATAGTTCATACACAACAGAAATCATGTGGAAAAACCAAAAACAGGCCAACACACGGTCCAGTCACCTTGGGTGGTTTAGGTGCGGGTTCACACCTAGCAGTCGGCTCAGCCGCAGGCGATTCCACCTTCAGGTCGCAGGGCAACACCACCTTGCTGAGCTCCTTCCTCCAGGACAGAGAATTCCTCAGCCCTGTTTGCAGGCTCCAGGATAATCACACACCCAGACACAGCTGCTGGCTGCGTTTATACCCAGCCCCAAAACATGGACTGGACCGTGGGGAGCAGCCACCCACCCTACTCTTTAGCTGCTCCCAGTAAGAGCCGGCCCGGATCGGCTTTGCAGCCATGCTATTTAACAGAGCAGCACTAGCTGCTGCAGACCAAAAACCCGGCTCTTACCTCACCGAGGCCAGCAACCTCGGTGACACGTACCTGCTATCCAAAACAACACCTTGCACCCTCTTACACACCCCCTTTGTTCAACCCTGAGGGGTGAACACACGTGAGGCAGTGGACGCGGGACAGGGCATCTGCGTTGCCCTGCAAGCGGCCTGCCCTGTGTTCCACGAAGAATTTGAAATTCTGAAGAGATAGGAACCACCTGGTGACCCGAGCATTCCTCTCCTTGGCCTGACTCATCCATTTGAGGGGGGAATGGTCGGTCACCAGACGGAACCTCCTCCCTAACAAGTAGTAGCGGAGAGATTCGAGTGCCCACTTGATAGCCAGGCACTCCCTCTCCACTATACTATATCTGGACTCGGCGGGATTGAGCTTACGGCTCAGGAAGACAACGGGATGTTCTTCCCCGTTGACCTCCTGAGACAGTACCGCACCGAGGCCTACCTCCGAGGCGTCGGTCTGTACGACAAACTCCTTGTTGAAGTCGGGTGTCACCAAAATCGGGGACCCACACAGGGCCGACTTTAACGCGGCGAAAGCCTCCTCCGCCTTCTCACTCCAGCTAACCCTCCCAGACTTTCGCCCCTTCAAGAGGTCTGTCAACGGCGCTGCTATTGTGGCAAAGTGGGGCACAAACCTCATGTAGTAACCTACAATCCCCAGGAACGACTTTACCTGCCTGGTGGTGACCGGTCGGGGCCAGTTACGAATGGCCTCTACCTTGGTTACCTGAGGTTTGATGACTCCCCGCCCAATTACATATCCCAGATATTTTGTCTCCTCTAACCCTATGGAGCACTTCTTTGGGTTAGCGGTCAGTCCGGCTTTCCTCAGGGCATCCACTACCGCCTGCACCTTGGGTAAATGGCTTTCCCAGTCGGTGCTGTGGATGACTATATCATCTAAGTAGGCCGAGGCGTACCGACGATGTGGTCGCAGCACTATGTCCATTAACCTTTGGAAAGTGGCGGGGCGCCATGCAGGCCAAAGGGTAACACCTTGTAGTGATACAGGCCCTGCGGGTAACAAATGCGGTTTTTCCTTAGCCGACTCCGTTAAGGGTACCTGCCAGTACCCTTTAGTGAGGTCCAGCACAGAAAAATAACGGGCTTGTCCTAAACTTTCAACAAGCTCGTCTACTCGGGGCATGGGATACGCGTCAAACTTGGATACTTCATTTAACTTGCGAAAGTCGTTGCAGAACCGCAACGTCCCATCCGGCTTGGGTATTAGGACTATGGGACTGGCCCACTCACTTTTCGACTCCTCAATGACATCGAGCTTCAACATTAACTGTACTTCCTCCGCGATGGCCCGTCGCCGAGCCTCGGGTACCCGGTATGGTTTTAACCGGATCTTGGCCTGAGGCTCAGTGACGATGTCATGTTGGATGAGAGACGTGCGGCCAGGGAGGTCCGAGAACACATCCGTGTTCCGACTGATGAACTCCTGACTTCCTGAACTTGTTTGGAAGACAGGCTGTCTGCAATTTTTACCGTGGTTACTGCTTCACAGGCCTCGAACTGTGGGGCTGGACCCTTTCACCTAGAAGCCCTGGCCGGGGCTGTGGTCGTCGGCTGTGTCCCTATCTTTCCACGGCTTAAGTAAATTCACGTGGTACACCTGCTCGGCTTGCGCCGCCTGGCTGGTGTACTTTGTAATTTACTTCCCTACCTTCTCGATCACCTCATAGGGGCCCTGCCACCTAGCTAGGAACTTGCTGTCAAGGGTGGGTACCAGAACCAAAACCCGATCTCCCGGATGGAAGCCCCGTACCCGAGCCTGACGATTATACACCCTACTCTGGGCTTGTTGCGCTGCCTCCATATGCTCCCGGACCAGCGGCAACACCCTTTCTATCCGTTCCTGCATCTGGGTGACATACTCAATGACACTTTTGTGGGGACAGGCTGTTGTTCCCATGCTTCCTTGGCGATATCCAACAGGCCCCGAGGGTGTCTGCCATAAAGCAGTTCGAAGGGCGAGAACCCAGTAGAGGCCTGGGGTACCTCTCGCACTGCGAACATGAGATAGGGCAGAAGCAGGTCCCAGTCCTTCCCATCTCTAGACACCACCCTTTTTAACATATTTTTTAGAGTTTGGTTAAACCTCTCAACAAGACCGTCTGTTTGCGGATGGTAAACGGACGTCCGTAACTGCTTTATACGCAACAATTTACACAGTTCCTTCATTACTTTGGACATAAAAGGGGTCCCTTGGTCTGTCAGAACCTCTTTTGGCAGGCCCACACGGGAAAACATCTCCATTAACTCTTTGGCAATGAGCCTAGCTGAGGTATGTCGCACCGCCTCCGGATACCGAGTGGCATAGTCGAGAACTACCAGAATGTGTTGGTGGCCCCTGGCAGACTTTGGTACAGGCCCAATTAAATCCATCGCGATTCGCTCAAACGGTACTTCAATAATTGGCAGAGGTACCAGAGGACTACGGAAATGAGGCTGGGGGCTAGTTATCTGACAGGTTGGACAGGACTTACAATAATCTTCTACCTCCTTGAACACACCGGGCCAATAAAACCGCTGCAGTATGCGGTCCTGGGTTTTCTGCCACCCCAGGTGTCCCCCAAGAACATGTTGGTGGGCAAGCTCCATGACAAGCTTGCGATACGCTGTGGGCACCACCAACTGTTCAACAGGTTCACCTCGGACTTGGTTCACCCGATACAACATATCCTGTAGAACAATAAATCGTGGGAACATTAATTCAGCCCCTGGTTTCTGGGGTTTACCATCAATTTCCAGCACATTCTCCCAGGCCCTGGTTAGGGTTTGGTCCCGGTGTTGTGCGGTCCCAAAATTTTCCCCGGAGACATTGAGGTCTGCCAACTCAGGTCCCGGTGGCAAGTCCTCCGTGTCTCCCACCATTACACTCAGTGGGGTTGTTTCCCCCTCTACCGCCGGAGCAGTGGTCACCCCTACCGCCGGCCCTTCAGACTCGGGCTCCCAGGGTTCTGGCCTTCCAGCGGTATCAGGCCACTCTGCTAGGGTCACCCCTGTCTCGGGTCCCTCAGATACCTTTATTGCCGGCCACAGCGCCGGAAAACCGGGGAAGTCCCTCCCAAGTATTAGTTCGTGTGGGAGTGTAGTAGCGACAGCCACCTCGTGGGTCCACCTACCAGCCGCTGTGGACAAAGTCACTAATGCAGTGGGATAGTCTTTCAGGTCTCCGTGGATGCACAGGACCCCGACTTTACGGCCAGTATACTCCGCAGGCCATACCAGGGCAGTTGCGCACAGCTTCCGTGCATACAAGGAGTGGCGACCCCCGTAGTTCACCTCCATCAGCTCATCCCGACGCGGACAGTCGGCCCTGATGTGGCCTGGCTCCTGACACCTCCAGCATACCACGGGAGGCGGGCTCGCAGGGGGTATATTCCGTGCAGGCCGCTCTGTCGCCGGACGTTGGAACTGGGGCAGAGGCCTCCGGGGTTTAACTGACCCCTTCCCAGCAAGACTCCCCTGCAGGTTTCTGGTGGCCTCGTACCGCTCCACCAGGTCGACCATCTCCAGGGCATTGGTGGGAGATACCTGGCCGATCCAGTGCTGGAGAGGGTAAGGCAAAGCCCTCCAGAAGACATCGGCTAACAGACGGTCGAGCATAGCAGTGGGAGTCAGTATGTCTGGCTGCAGCCATTTTTGCAACCGTTGTAGCAATTCATAGTATTGTGGCCGGGCGGGTTCAGCCGGGTTAAACTCCCACTGATGCACCCGCTGGGCCCGGACCAAAACATTCACCCCCAGTCTTGCCAGGATCTCACCTTTCACAGTCGGGTAGTCAGCTGCTTGGTCACCTGGGAGGTCAAAAATACTTGCTGGGGTCCAGACGCCAGGAACGGAGCGATGACCTCTGCCCACTGTTCTCGGGGTAATTTCTCCCTCACGGCCACCTTCTCGAACACCGCCAGATAGGTCTCAACATCATCCGAGGGGGTCATCTTAGGGATCGCGGTACGGACAGCTTTCCGGGCATCGTGGACGCGGTGGGACGCTCCTGCCGCTTGCAACGCCATCACGTGCTGTAGCAGTAGCTGGTTGGTCTCCCGCTGCTGCACGTTAGCCTCTATGAGGGCTTTCACAGCCGCCTCCATTTTGTCGGGGATCACAGGCTGCAACTTTGCCGGCTTAATATAGGACATTCACTTTTGCCCAGCAAAAACAAAGTTCGGCGTTCACGCCAGCCTCACTGCGCATGCCCGCATCCGACACCAAATGTGGGGAGTCGCTCTGGTAGACAGCGGTGCGGGTGCAGTTTAGAGGCAAAACAAGGAGTCCAGATTGTGCATCAAACAGTGTTTTATTCACACTTGCACACCAGAAATGAAAACAGTCTCTTGGTGATAGTTCATACACAACAGAAATCATGTGGAAAAACCAAAAACAGGCCAACACACGGTCCAGTCACCTTGGGTGGTTTAGGTGCGGGTTCACACCTAGCAGTCGGCTCAGCCGCAGGCGATTCCACCTTCAGGTCGCAGGGCAACACCACCTTGCTGAGCTCCTTCCTCCAGGACAGAGAATTCCTCAGCCCTGTTTGCAGGCTCCAGGATAATCACACACCCAGACACAGCTGCTGGCTGCGTTTTATACCCAGCCCCAAAACATGGACTGGACCGTGGGGAGCAGCCACCCACCCTACTCTTTAGCTGCTCCCAGTAAGAGCCGGCCCGGATCGGCTTTGCAGCCATGCTATTTAACAGAGCAGCACTAGCTGCTGCAGACCAAAAACCCCGGCTCTTACCTCACCGAGGCCAGCAACCTCGGTGACACGTACCTGCTATCCAAAACAACACCTTGCACCCTCTTACAACACGTATACCCCATGTAGAGGGAGTGTCAGCCATTGGGGAAATCCTCAAACATTCAGGAAAGAGCACAATTATATTTTGTACAAGAAGCCCTTTTGTTTATTTTGGAAAATAATGTTTTCAGATTCGGCACAGATTGGTATAAACAAAAAGTTGGTACAGCAATGGGGACTCCGGTCTCTTGCACTTTTGCCAATTTGTATTTGGCAAGACTTGAAGATAAATGTATATTTAATGCCAAAAATCCGTATCTGAAATACATCAAAATGTTCCTTCGTTTTGTGGACGACATTTTTATTATTTGGTCGGGAACTGCATCACAATGTGAAGAATTTGTACAATTTATGAATGAGACCAATGGTATGGCAATGAAATTTACCATGAATTATGGTGGTGAGCGCATAGAATTTTTGGATGTTTCTGTCGTGGTGCAGGGGGACAGATTGGTCACGGAGGGCTTTCGCAAGCCCACGGCGACCAACACCCACCTGCACCACGACAGTTTTCACCCATATGCGGTTAAAAAATCAGTACCATATGGCCAGTTTATTAGGCTAAGACGGATTAATAGTGAAGATGAAGGGTATAGAAGACAGGCTTTGGAGTTGAAAGAACGTCTATTACAAAGGGGCTACCCAGAGAGATTATTAGAGGAGACTTTAGAAGAGGCAAGTAACTTCTCTCAAGAAGATCTACTGTTGGGGAAGAAAAAGAATAAGAGAGGTAATCAATCACAGGACAGACAAAGGAAAAACGCTGCGTTTTTTCATTTAAGTATAGTCCAATGGCTGAATCTATAAGAACAGCTATCTTTAAACATTGGGACATCTTGAGAAAGGATGCAAGCCTGAAGGGGTTAGTGGAGGAGAAACCTCTAATTGCATTCAGGAGGAGTCATACAATAAAAGACAAAATTGTCAGAAGTAGATTTGTAGATTAGTAGAGTAATATTCTCTGGTCATGAGGACCACATTCCCCCCCTTGTCAGAAGTAGATTTGTAGTTGAGAAAAAAAGAAACTGGTTACAGGAAAAAATACCAAGGGGCAATTACAAGTGTGGTAATTGCTCGTTTTGTAGATATAACTCTCAAGATAAAGCTATAAGAGTCGGTTCTGTTTTTCAGAAAGTGAATTCTTTCATTAATTGCAAGACCACATATGTCGTGTATGTCATAATGTGTGGATGTGGCCGCTTCTACATAGGGAAAACCATCAGATGTTTATTCGAAAGGGTGAGAGAACACTTTAACTCGGTTAGGACAGGAAAAGGTTGCCGGTGCTTCATTGAGCATGTGAAAGATACACATGAGGGCAAAATTTATGCGCTTCGTTTTGCAGGATTCGAAGTTGTCCCTCCCCTACCTTATGGAGGGGACAGACACCGACGACTCCTGCAACAAGAAGCGAAATGGATAATGCGCACAGGCGCACTTGGTCAGCTAGGCTTGAATGACCGCAACGATCTGAGTGCATTTTTATAGAGATGTTGTTCTTTGCTCACACACTGTTCCTTTAAGAAATGTACCTAGGCTTTAAGTTGTTTGGATGCTACCAGGGCAACCAGGTACTGGGTATAAGAAGCCAGCACGATACAACGTGCTGACGTAGTGGCCAGAAGAAGCGCAGTGAGTTTGCGCGAAACGGCCGTCGCCGCTGTGGGTGAAATTGGGCTATGACTGCTGCCTAACCGTGTATGTAACTTTTTGCATGAAATAAAAGGAAGAAACGAAAAGCCGTGGTGAGTGCTGCCTATTATTCTTCTCAACCTTAAAGATTTGTCTAACACTATTAACTGTATAGGAGAATGCACCTGTTTGTACGGCAAAAGGGATTACCGCAGAAGCCTTAATGAATAGTGTATCGGAGTAGCCAAGGACAGTGCCACCGGACTATATTCGTTATAAACCTTTAGGATTTCACAGGGCAATTTTACGCATTTGGATTCCAAACTACTTCTCACGCTTCAGGGGCCCCTAAAATGCCGGGACAGTAAAATTACCACACAAGTGACCCCATTCCAGAAAGTAGACACCCTAAGGTATTCGCTGATGGGCATAGTGAGTTCATGGAAGTTTTTATTTTTTGTCACAAGTTAGCGGAAATGGATTTTTTTTTTTTTTCTTACAAAGTCTCATATTCCACTAACTTGTGACAAAAAATAAAATTTTACATGAACTCACCATACCCCTCACGGAATACCTTGGGGTGTCTACTTTCTAAAATGGGGTCACTTGTGGGGTATTGTTACTGCCCTGGCATTTTAGGAGCCTAAACGTGAGAAGTGGTTTGGAATCCAAATGCGTAAAAATGTCCTGTGAAATCCTAAAGGTACTCATTGGATTTTGGGCCCCTTTGCGCATCTTGGCTGCAAAAAAGTGGCACACATGTGGTATCGCCATACTCGGGAGAAGTAGGGCAATGTGTTTTAGTGTGAATTTTTATATTTACAGAGATATTTTTCACACACAGTATGGGTATATTTAAAAATACACCCCAAAACACATTGCCCTACTTCTCCTGAGTACGGTGATACCACATGTGTGCCACTTTTTTGCAGCCAAGATGCGCAAAGGGGCACTAATTCCGAAGAATACCTTTTAGGATGGCATTTTTACGCATTTTTCTTCTCACGCTTTAGGGCCCCTAAAATGCCAGGGCAGTAAAAATACCCCAAATGTGACCCCATTTTAGAAAGAAGACTCCCCAAGGTATTCTGTGAGGGGCATGGCGAGTTCATAGAAGTTTTTTTTTTTTTTGGCACAAGTTAACGGAATTTGATTTTATTTTTGTTTTTTCTCACAAAGTCTCCCTTTCCGCTAACTTGTCACAAAAAGTTAAATCTTTCATGAACTCAATATGCCCCTCAGCGAATACCTTGTGGTGTCTTCTTTCCAAAATGGGCTCATATGTGAGATTTTTGTACTGCCATGGCATTTGAGGGTCTCTGCAATCATTACATGTATGGCCAGCATTAGGAGTTTCTGCTATTCTCCTTATATGGAGCATACAGGTAATGAATTTTTTTTTCCGTTCAGCCTCTGGGCTGAAAGAAAAAATGAACGGCACAGATTACCTCATTCGCATTGATCGATGTGGATGAAAAAATCTCTGCCCAAAAATATGCAAGAAGAAAAAGAGGGGCCTGGCGATTGCCAGGACATAGGGGCTCCGCCCAAACATCCATACTCACGTCAGCTCCTATGTCTTGGCAAACGTGATTTCTCCATTCACATCAATCAATCGATTGTTGTGGAGGAAGACATCTTTGCCAGATTTTTGATACAAAGTGTTTGCCAAAGCATATGGACTCCAACACCTCTCCTCAGCTCATATGCCTGGGCAAACATACCTGTACTGCAGAGGAGAAATCGCGTCTTGAAGCGCCGCATACACCGACTTCACGTGTCTTCTGACAGCAGTGCAATGCTTCTCTCAGAATGCACATCAGTGCTGCAGCGTTTTCGTCGGTTGGTCCGTTGGTCTACCTGGAAAATAAAGGGTGGTTAGGGGGAAAAAAAGAAAGAAGAAGAAAAAACAGGCAGCAGGCTCATAAACTTGAACGTTACAAACTTTATAAAACCTGAACATAAAACTTTTTTTTATCAAACCTGAACATCAAAACTTTTAAAACCTGAACTAACTCAAGATTTTTTTTTTTCTTGCTAGGGTGGTCAGGACAGAAATAGTGGGTGTCACTCCTTATTCCACTCCTGCTACAGACACGACATCTTTTTCGGGGTGGCGGTTGGTTTGAGGTACCAGCAACGACATTGGGGAAATGTCGCTCGTGTAGATGGCTCACTACACTGGTGGTTGGGGCCACGGAACCTCCTGGATACAGGAGGTTCTCGATGATCTCTTCCTGAAATTTGAGGAAGGATCCTGTTCTCCCAGCCTTACTGTAGAGAACAAAACTATTATATATAGCCAATTGAATTAAATATACAGACACCTTCTTATACCAGCGTCTGGTCCTGCGGAAAAGCAAATATGGGGCCAACATCTGGTCATTGAAGTCCACCCCTCCCATGAGCAAATTATAGTCGTAGACCGAGAGGGTCTTTTCAATGACACTGGTTGCCCGTTCAATTTGGACTGTCGTGTCTGCGTGAATGGAGGAGAGCATGTAAACGTCACGCTTGTCTCTCCATTTCACCGCGAGCAGTTCTTCGTTACACAAGGCAGCCCTCTCCCCCTTGCAAGACGGGTGGTAAGGAGCCGTTGGGGGAAGCCCCGGCGACTAGGTCGCGCGGTGCCACAGCAGCCAATCTGTTTTAGGAACAAATGCCTGAAGAGGGGCACACTTATGTAAAAATTGTCCACATAAAGATGGTACCCCTTGCCGAATAAGGGTGACACCAAGTCCCAGACTATCTTCCCACTGCTCCCCAGGTAGTCAGGGCAACCGACCGGCTCCAGGGTCTGATCTTTTCCCTCATAGATCCGAAATTTGTGTGTATAGCCTGTGGCCCTTTCACAGAGCTTATACAATTTGACCATACCGGGCGCGCTTGCTTGGGATGTACTGTTTGAAGCCAAGGCGCCCGGTAAAATGTATAAGGGAATCGTCTACGCAGATGTTTTGTGCGGGGGTATACAAATCTGCAAATTTCTGGTTGAAGTGGTCTATGAGGGGCCGAATTTTGTGGAGCCGGCCAAAAGCTGGGTGGCCTCTGGGACGAGAGGTGGTGTTGTCGCTTAAGTGCAGGAAACGCAGGATGGTCTCAAATCGTGTCCTGGACATGGCAGCAGAGTACATGGGCATGTGATGAATTGGGTTCGTGGACCAATATGACCGCAATTCATGCTTTTTGGTTAGGCCCATGTTGAGGAGAAGGCCCAGAAAAGTTTTAAATTCGGAAACTTGGACTGGTTTCCACCGGAAAGGCTGGGCATAAGAGCTTCCTGGGTTGGCGTTTATAAATTGAGTGGCATACCGATTTGTTTCTGCCACGACAAGTCATAGAGCTCCGCAGTGAAGAACAGCTCAAAAAACCCCAGTGCCGATCCGATCTGAGCTGTCTCCACCCGAACTCCTGACTGGGCGGTGAAAGGGGGAACTAATGGTGCGGCTGAAGTTGGGGGCTGCCAATCAGGGTTTGCCAGCACCTCAGGGATTCTAGGGGCTCTACGGGCCTGTCTGCGCGGTGGCTGCGACGGGGGAACCATTGCACGTGCCACCGTACCAGCTTCAACTGCCCTTCTGGTGCTTGCCACTTCACCATGTTGTACGGCAGTGCTGGTAGAAGGTCCAGGATGGGCTGCGCTGCTGGTGTATGCCTCACCACGTGATACGGCAGCGCCAGCCCCACTCTGCTGCTCTTGAAACAGATCCTGCACTGCCTGTGGTCTAGCGACATGGGGCCGGGTACGCCTGGTGCTATCAGGGACCTCAACCTCCTCGTCCGAACTTTGTGTCAGACTGGCACTGCTTTCTACAGGTTCATATTCGCTAGATTCGTCAGATGAGGGTTCCCATTCCTCATCCGACTGGGTCAGAATCCTGTAGGCCTCTCAGGAGAATACCCCTTATTTGACATTTGGACGACTAAATTTACGGGGTATTCCCTAAGACTACCCAAGAAAAAGAGCAAGCCTGTCTTACAAATGGGAGGCTAGCGAAGTACAGGAAGCTGCTGCGATTGATAAAAAAATCAAAAAAGCGCTTGTGAAGTGATTGTGCAGTGATAAAAAAAAACAAAAAAAAAAACTTTTTTGTCACTGCGGCGGGGTGGGCGTAGGTGAACGCACGTGTGGGCGACCGATCAGGCCTTATCGGGCAAACACTGCTTTTTGGGTGGGGGGCGAACTAAGGTGACACTAATACTATTATAGATCTGACCGTGATCAATTCTGATCACTTACAGATACTATAAAAGTACAAATGCTGATTAGGGCTACGCTAATTAGCAAATCAGTGACTGCGGTGCGGTGGGCTGGGCGCTAACGGAAGCTTACTACCTACCAAAGGGGCCTAAACTAAACTAAACCTAACAGTCAATACTAGTGGGAAAAAAATGTGACAGTTTACACTGATCACTTTTTTCCCTTTCACTAGTGATTGACAGGTGATTGAAAGGGGTGATCAAGGGGTTAATTGGGGTGATGGGTGGTGATCAGGGCCTGAAATGTGGTGCTTGGTGTACTTACAGTAGAGGTGTGCTCTCTCCTGGGTCCAACCGACGAAAAGGACCCAGGAGAGGGCACAGAAGCCATTTAACACATTATATTTATAAAAATAATGTGTTAGGCTATTTTCACACTGGCGTTAGGTGCTGATCCGTCTGGTATTTGCACAGACGGATCCGCACCTATAATGCAAACGTTTGTATCCGTTCAGAACGGATCTGTTTGCATTAACTTTAAAAAAAATTGTCAAAGTCAAAACGGATCCGTTTTGAATTACATTGAAAGTCAATGGGGAACGGATCCGTTTTCAAATGCACCATATTGTGTCATTGAAAACGGATCCGTCCCCATTGACTTACATTGTAAGTCAAAACGGATCCGTTCGGCTCCACATCGTCAGACGGACACCAAAGCGCTGCAAGCTATGTTTTGGTGTCCGCCTCCAGAACGGAATGGAGACTGAACGGAGCCGAACTGATGCATTCTGAGCGGATCCTTATCCATTCAGAATGCATTGGGGCTGAACTGATCTGTTTTGGACCGTTTGTGAGATCCCTGAAACGGATCTCACAAACGGAATCCAAAACGCCAGTGTGAAAGCAGCCTTAGATGGCTTGCGATTCGTGATGATCATTGGCTGGCAGGCTGATGACCCCTTCTTAAACTCCTTCTTTAACTTTTTACAGCCGCGCAGTGCGCATGCGCGGCGGCATCATCGCGAAATCTCGCATCTCGCAAGATGATGCGCCGATGCGTCTACCCAGAGTAAGAGGACCGCCGGACGCATCCGTGCGTTTGGCCGCCCTCAGGTAGTTAAGTACCAGGACACCATGACGTACAGGTACCTCATGTGTCTTCAACAGGTTAAACTGCACTTATTATTGAGAATTGGTAATTTCTTATGTTGGCCTGCTATCTGGTGGCCAAAATAGGAATTGCACTTTAAATGTTCTCAGCCTTTTCAGCGAGACTGAGCCCATTCAAATCAATTACCGGCATCTCCATTGGCCACAGGGGGCGCCAGTAACACTCCCGGAAGCGCATTTAGATGCCGTGATCTCACTTGATCACGGCATCTAAAGCCTTTAATTACCGCTATCGGCATTATTGCCAGTCGGAGTAATTAGCTGCATATCTCTGCTGTTTGAAACAGCAGAGACCTGCCGGCCATGACGCCTGCTGCACGTGCAAGCGAGCACCATGTTTGCCTATAGATGAAGGAGTTAAGGTGAAAAATGGCTCATTCCTCAAGAAGTTAAGTGCTCTACCTACAAAATGTACTATATTAGACAAATCTCATGTACACCTTGCTTTTTCCTTTCATGCAGAAATTGACCTGCCGTGTGGATTTAGAAATCTGTGACATATCAATTCTTTATGCAGGTTTTTTTGTTTGGATTTTAGAGGACCTTTTAGTGGTCCTAACACTACAGTATTATTACCTGACAGTGTATGGCTTTATTATTATTTATTATTTTTGTGGCAAGTCCACCACAAAACTGCAAGTAACACAATGTGGTTTTTTGTGTGGATTTGTTTCAGAAACGCGCACAAATCCACATAGAAATCTGTACAGATTTTATGTTTGTATATGTGCACCCACGTGCAACTACCCCTAGAGTTCCATATTATGTTTTGCGATGGGAATACCATATTCAGCCATTAATGTTCCATTTTCATGTAAATTCAATTGTATTAAAATAGGTATTTATAACTTGTGCTTTCTCAGGTTTCGCCCTATTAAAGGGAGACAGGAGGAGCTAAAAGAAGTCATTGAGAACTTCAAGAAAACTGAACACTTGGAGAAAACTTTAAAAAGTTTGGTGTCTGGAGACTGGGCACGTCATTATTTTCTTCACAAGAATAAAATGCAGGAGAAGTACTTCAAGGAACATGTAGGTTCTCCTCTCACTAAATCTAATAATTTATTTTATATTGTGTACTTTATCTCAAGTGTTATTTTCAGGAAGCCTGATAAGGAAGATATAAAATCTGAATTGCAAATGTCTTTGCTGTTGTACAATGCACTTTTTAATAAATCTTTATCAGACGTTTCTGTGACTTAGTATCAAACTAAAATGAGATGACTGTTATATTTACTGTTTGTCATTTATTTGTTCCTAATGATCCAGGTGTTCATCTACTTGAGAATGTTTGCAACTAGTAGCGGGTTTGAAATATTGCCTTGTAACAGATATTCCTCTGAGCAAAATGGAGCCAAAATAGTTGCAACTAAAGAATGGTATGACGTTTCCTATTAACTTTCTTAGATACATACAGTCACAAACGTGAATGCAAGGATGCAAAATATAGCCTAGATGCTCAGATTTGTATATACAATTTTGTTTTTCTGCAATAGGAAACGTAATGACAAAATAGAACTTCTTGTGGGCTGTATAGCAGAACTGTCTGAAGCAGAAGAGAATATGCTGTTACGTCATGGGGAGAATGACTTTAGTGTCATGTACTCCACCAGGAAAAACTGTGCTCAGTTGTGGCTTGGTCCAGCTGCCTTCATTAACCATGGTATGTTTAGACAAACTGTACAAAGTGTTGTTGAATTTATACACAATTAACATGGTACAATTAACATGGTATTTAAAAACTATGCATATTAGTTGAAATCGAATATGTAAAGAATACCTGTTGTTTCAGGTAACTTAGAATAAACTATTGTGTTTATTCATAAGGTCTAGCACTGTATAGGGCCATTATATGACTTGTATGTGGCATTTTTCCTCTTCAGACTCCATCTCTAATTCTCAGTTGTCTCTGAGGGACTGGGTGGAGAATGGCTGCTATCATGTCTTCACTATCACCGTCCCTCCACTCTGTGGGCTGCATGTAATCTGATTCTTTAGTGACAAGAAAGTCTCTTGTTTCCCAAAAATTGATTTATCAATTAATTCAGAGAGAGTGAACAGTTTAGATGGGGGGAGGTGGATAAGATATATTTAATTTGCCTGTAGTTTTGATTTATTTGTTGAAGGTGAAGTAACTATTTGAAGCGGCACTGTATTTGTGTTCTCCTGCTTAATGTTAAAAAGGGTTACCAGGCAGCTCAATTGCTGAGTCAACCATAAGAAGAGAAGAGACTTTTGCCTTTAATAGTGCCTGTTCTACCTACATGTCTCTCTACGCAATGTAAGGTACACAGGTATAGTGACACTTTAAAGGGGTTTTATACCTTTTTCTTACTGTCCTTTAGATAAGTCATCAGCATCTGATCATTGGGGATCCAACACTGAGGACCCTCGTTGATTAGCTGTTTGAGAAGACCGCAACGATCACAGTAGCTTTCACTTCAGTGGGGCAGAGCTGTGCCCAGGCAACGTGAGATAGTCGTGATGTCACTGGCCTGCGAGAAGGCTGTGGCACTAGTGCGAGCGCTGCTGCCTTCTCAAACAGCTGATCAGCAGGGGTCCGGGGTGTTGGACCCCTGCCGATCAGATGCTGATCACCAATCCAAAGGATTGATCATCAGTAAGAAAAAGGTATACAACCCCTTTAAGGATTATTCCCATCTTGACATTTATGGCACACTCAAAAGATGTACTATATGGACAAAAAATATTGGGACACCTACAGGGGCTTTTATGACATCCTATTTTAAATCCATAGGCATTTATATGGAGTTGGTCACCCATTTGCAACTACAGCTTCCACTCCTCTGGGAAGGCTTTCAACAATATTATGGAGTGGGTCTGTGGAAAATTTTGCCCACTCATCCAGAAGAGCAATTGTAAGCTCAGACATCGATGTTGGGCAAGAGGGCCTGACTCACACTTTCCATTCCAGTTCATCCCAAAGATGTTCAATGCAGTTAAGGTCAGGGATCTATGTAGGCCAGTCAAGTTCCTCCACACCATACTCACCCATCATACATCATCCCTTTATGGACCTTGCTTTGTGGATTTGGGCACAGTTATGCTGGAACCCTACTCAGATACTTATTCATCATACAATGCCATCAGGTAGGTGTCTGATTGGCTCCAAATGTATTCTGCAAACAGGGCCGGTGCAAGAATTTTTGCCGCCCTAGGCAAGATAAAAATTGACGCCCCACCCCCCCATCAGATGATCTGCCCTTACAGTACTGTAGCGGCGGCACGAAGCGCACGGCGTCATAGCAATCAATGACGCTGTGCGCAGTGTATGCTATATGTGTATAACAAACATTTCACATGAAAACTTACAGTTACTTGGCTTGGCCCTTGGGGATCTCGGACACCACTTCACACTTTGGCCGGGGGATCGGTGTAGAGGTATACTGTGGGGATCGGCGGAGCTGATGATGTGTTTTATCCTAAAGAGAAAGATATCAGAATAAGGATTTGGAGAAGGATCAGAGGGATAGCAGAGCAGGGAGAGGCTGGTGCTGCTACTGGGGGGGGTCATAACATGGGGGAGTAATAAAGCCCACCATAATTACCCCCCCCCCCCCCGTAGTAATAATTCTCCTTATAATATACAGTGCAAAAAATACCCCCTTGTAATGCCCCAGCTCAGCTAATGTCCCCATAATGTACCAGTATGAAATACCCCTATATAGTGCCGCTAGTAAATGCCCCCATAGTGCTCCTCTCCCGCCTTCCTCCCAGTGCCCCCATAATATAATACACAGTATATAGGGTATATCCCAATTCTCCCCCTCCATGACATGGCAGCACAGATCTGTATTATTATTAATATAAAGGCCCTCTCTGTACTATTATTATAATAACGGCCCCCTGTGTATAAATAATAATACTAATACAGTGGGGGCTATTAACATAAGAATAGTACAGAGGGGGCCTTATAACAATAATAATAGCCCTCCTTATGTGCCAGTAGCTCCCCCCTTATGTGCCAGTAGTGCCCCCTTATGTGCCAGTAGTGCCCCCTTATGTGCCAGCAAGCCCCCCTTATGTGCCAGTAGCCCCCTTATGTGCCAGCAAGCCCCCCTTATTTGCCAGTAGCCCCTTTATGTGCCAGTAGCCCCCTTATGTGCCAGTAGCCCCCTTATGTGCCAGTAGCCCCCTTATGTGCCAGTAGCCCCCTTATGTGCCAGTAGCCCCCTTATGTGCCAGTAGCCCCCTTATGTGCCAGTAGCCCCCTTATGTGCCAGTAGCCCCCTTATGTGCCAGTAGCCCCTTATGTGCCAGTAGCCCCCTTATGTGCCAGTAGCCCCCTTATGTGCCAGTAGCCCCTTATATGCCAGTAGCCCCCTCATGTGCCAGTAGCCCCCTTATGTGCCAGTAGCCCCTTATATGCCAGTAGCCCCCCTTATGTGCCAGTAGTCCCCTTATGTGCCAGTAGCCCCCCTTATGTGCCAGTAGCCCCTTATGTGCCAGTAGCCCCTTATATGCCAGTAGCACCCCCTCATGTGCCAGTGGCCCCCTTATGCGCCAGTAGCCCCCTTATGTGCCAGCAAGCCCCCTTGTGCGCCAGTAGCCCCCTTGTGCGCCAGTGACCCCCTTATGTGCCAGTAGCCCCCACATGTGCTCCTGATTTGTGTTTAAAAAAAAAAACAAAAAAAAAACAAAAACACATACTTACCTCCATGGCAGCGATGCGATGCAGGCCTCTTCCGGCCTGTGTCCCGCGCTGTACGGCTCAGGCGGCGCGATGACGTCATCGCGCCTCCTGAACCAGCCTCTGATAGGCTGCCTGCCAGCACTAGGCCGGCAGCCTATCAGATGAACAGGGGAGGATGGGACACGCCTCCGGCCCGCCCTCCTCCTGCACGCTCCGCTGCCGCGACTCTGCTCTGGTGCCTGGGGGCGGGGAGACCGCACCGGGTGTCACCCCAGGGACTGGTGTCACCCGGTACGGTCCGCCCCCCCCCCCCTCAGGCAGTGCAACATGATAGCGGGGTGGCGCACCGGCCGCCCCGTTACCACATAAGTTTTTTTTTTATTTTTTATTTTTTTTTTATCGCAGGGTTCCGGCGCCCCCTGCTAAATTGCGCCCTAGGCAATTGCCTAGGTCGCCTTACAGGTGGCTGTCTGCAAATAAGGCTACTTTCACACTCAGAACAAACTGATCTGTTCTATCTTTAACATAGCCAAGACAGATCCTTCTTGAACACCATTGAAAGTCAATGGAGGACGGATCCGTTTTCTATTGTGCCAGATTTTGTCAGTAAAAACTGATCCGTCCCCATTGACTTACATTGTATGCCAGGGCGGATCCGTTTGGCTCAGTTTCATCAGACAGACACCAAAACGCTGTAAGCAGCTTTTTGGTGTCCGTCTCCAAAGCGGAATGGAGACTAAACTGATGCATTCTGAGCGGATCCTTTTCCATTTAGAATGCATTACAATGCAAACTGATCCGTTTTGGACCACTTGTGAGAGCCCTAAACGGATCTCACAAACGGAAAGCCAATTCGCGAGTGTGAAAGTAGACTAACATAGTTTATAAGGCTGAAAAAAGACATCTGTCCATCCAGTTCAGCCTATTATTCTGCAAGTTGAGGAAGGCAAAAAAAAAAAGAAACCCTGTGAGTTAGAAGCCAATTTTCCTCAATTTAGGGGGAAAAAATCCTTCCTGACTTCATTAAGGCACTCAGAATAAGTCATTGGATCAACAACTTCTTCAGAAATCTAATCACTATAACCTGTAATATTATTACACTCCAGAAATGCATTAAGGTCCCTCTTGAACCCTTTTAGTCAGGCATCCTCAAACTGCGGCCCTCCAGCTGTTGTAAAACTAAAACTCCCACAATGCCCTGCTGTAGGCTGATACCTGTAGGCTGTTTGGGCATGCTGGGAGTTGTAGTTTTGCAACAGCTGGAGGGACGCAGTTTGACGATGCCTGCTTTTAGTGAATTCACCATCACCACCTCCTCAGGCAGAGAGTTTCATAGTCTCACTGCTCTTAACGTAAAGAATCCTCTTCTATGTTTGTGTACAAACCTTCTTTCCTCCAGACGCGGAGGATGTCCCCTCGTCACAGTCATAGTCCTGGGAATAAACAAATGATGGGAGAGATCTCTATACTGACCCCTGATATATTTATACATAGTTTTTAGATCACCCTTCAGTAGTCTTTTTTTCTAAAATGAATATAACCCTAATTTTAATCTTTCTGGGTACTTTATTCCACCTTTCCATTTCTTTCTTTAGTCGCCCTTTTCTGAACCCTCTCCAGCTCTGCTATGTTTTTCTTGTTCACAGGAGCCCAGAATTGTGCACAATACTGCATGTGTGGTCTGACTAGTGATTTGTAAGACTAGTGATACAGCCAGTGTCATTAACCACCTCAGCCCCCCTAGCTTAATTACCCTTAATGACCAGGTCATTTTTTACAATTCTGCACTACACTACTTTCACCGTTTATTGCTCCGTCATGCAACTTACCACCCAAATGAATTTTACCTCCTTTTCTTCTCACTAATAGAGCTTTCATTTGGTGGTATTTCATTGTTGCATTGTTACTTTTTTTGATATTTTGCTTTTTTTTATGACATTTTTGCAAAAAAATGACATTTTTCACTTTCTGTTGGAAAATTTGTCAAATAAAACTACATTTCTCTATACATTTTTCTCTAAATTTATTGTTCTACATGTCTTTGATAAAAAAAAAATGCAATAAGTGTATATTTATTGGTTTGGGTAAAAGTTATAGCGTTTACAAACTATGGTGCAAAAAAGTGAATTTCCGTACTTTGACTTTCTGAGCACCTGTCCTGTTTTCTGATGTACTACAATGCCCAGACAGTAGAAACACCCCATAAATGACCCCATTTCGGAAAGTAGACACCCTAGGGTATTCATTGAGGGGCATAGTGAGTTCATAAAAGTTTTTATTTTTTGTCACAAGTTAGCGGAAATTGATTTTTTTTTTTTTTTTAAATTTTATTTTCCGCTAACTTGTGACAAAAAAAAAAAACTTCCATGAACTCACTATGCCCATCAGCGAATACCTTAGGGTGTCTACTTTCCGGAATGGGGTCACTTGTGGGGTATTTTTACTGCCCTGGCATTTTAGGGGCCCCTAAAGCGTGAGAATCCAAATGTGTAAAAATGCCCTGTGAAATCCTAAAGGTACTCATTGGATTTAGGGCCCCTTTGCGCATCTTGGCTGCAAAAAAGTGGCACACATGTGGTATCGCCGTACTCAGAAGAAGTAGGGCAATGTGTTTTGAGGTGTATTTTTACATATACCCATGTTGGGTGAGAGAAATATCTCTGTAAATTGACAACTTTGTATAAAAAAATTTAAAAAGTTTTTTGGTTTACAGCAATATTTCTCACACAAAGTATGGGTATATATAAAAATACACCCCAAAACTTATTGCCCTACTTCTGCTGAGTACGGCGATACCGCATGTGTGCCACTTTTTTGCAGCCAAGATGCGCAAAGGGGCCCTAAAACCAATGAGTTAACTTTAGGATTTCACAGGGCAATTTTACGCATTTGGATTCCAAACTACTTCTCACGCTTTAGGGGCCCCTAAAATGCCGGGACAGTAAAAATACCACACAAGTGACCCCATTCCGGAAAGTAGACACCCTAAGGTATTCGCTGATGGGCATAGTGAGTTCATGGAAGTTTTTATTTTTTGTCACAAGTTAGCGGAAATGTAATTTTTTTTTTTCTTACAAAGTCTCATATTCCACTAACTTGTGACAAAAAATAAAATTTTACATGAACTCACCATACCCCTCACGGAATACCTTTGGGATGTCTACTTTCTAAAATGGGGTCACTTGTGGGGTATTTTTACTGCCCTGGCATTTTAGGGGCCCCTAAACGTGAGAAGTGGTTTGGAATCCAAATGCGTAAAAATGCCCTGTAAAATCCTAAAGGTACTCATTGGATTTAGGGCCCCTTTGCGCATCTTGGCTGCAAAAAAGTGGCACACATGTGGTATCGCCGTACTCGGGAGAAGTAGGGCAATGTGTTTTGGGGTGTATTTTTACATATACCCATACTGTGTGTAAAAAAATATATCTGTAAATGACAACTTTTTCCATTTTTTTATACAAAGTTGTCAATTTACAGAGATATTGCCCTAATTCTCCCGAGTACAGCGATACCACATGTGTGCCACTTTTTTGCAGCCAAGATGCGCAAAGGGGCCCCAATTCCAATGAGTACCTTTAAGGAGGGCATCTTTCTTCTCACGCTTTAGTGCCCCTAAAATGCCAGGGCAGTAAAAATACCCCAAATGTGACCCCATTTTAGAAAGAAGACACCCCAAGGTATTCTGCGAGGGGCATGGCGAGTTCATAGAAGTTTTTTTTTTTTTGGCACAAGTTAGCGGAATTAGATTTTTTTCTTTTTTCTCACAAAGTCTCCCTAACTTGTGACAAAAAGTTCAATCTTTCATGGACTCAAATATGCCCCTCAGCGAATACCTTGGGGTGTCTTCTTTCCAAAATGGGGTCACATGTGAGGTTTTTGTACTGCCATGGCATTTGAGGGTCTCCGCAATCATTACATGTATGGCCAGCATTAGGAGTTTCTGCTATTCTCCTTATATGGAGCATACGGGTAATGAGATTTTTTTTCCGTTCAGCCTCTGGGCTGAAAGAAAAAATGAACGGCACAGATTTCCTCATTCGCATCGATCGATGTGGATGAAAAAATCTCTGCCAAAAAATATGCAAGAAGAAAAAGAGTGGCCTGGCGATTGCCAGGACATAGGGGCTCTGCCCAAACATCCATACCCACTTCAGCTCCTATGTCCTGGCAAACGTGATTTCTCCATTCACATCGATCAATCGATCGTTGTGGATGAAGACATCTTTGCCAGATTTTTAATACAAAGTGTTTGCCAAAGCATATGAACTCCAACACCTCTCCTCAGCTCATATGCCTGGGCAAACGTACCTGTACTGCAGAGGAGAAATCTTGCAGCACCGCATACACCGACTTCACGTGTCTTCTGACAGCAGCACAATGCTTCTCTCAGAATACACATCAGTGCTGCAGCGTTTTTTTCGGTTGGTCCATTGGTCTACCTGGAAAATAAAGGGTAGTTTGGGGGGGGGGGGGGGCCCCCAGAAGAAAAAACAGGCAGCAGGCTCATAAACTTGAACGTTATAAACTTTATAAAACCTGAACATAAAACTTTTTTTTATCAAACCTGAACATCAAAACTTTTAAAACCTGAACTAACTCAAGATTTTTTTTTTCTTGCTACCTGTTTAATTATTATTTTTTTTTTTTTAACCATTTCACTCTTTCTTTATTTTCCTAGCAGAAACCTCTCCTTTCCCATGGGACAATGTGTAAAGTGTAAATCACACAGAGATGGTGCGAAGTACATTATGCACTTTATGCCAAGTGAAAGGAGAGGTTTCTACCGTTTCACATTTCTGCTGTAGCACACCAGCACCCCTATATGTTAGGGTCTCTCAAAACCTAGTATCCTGAGAGACCCTAGAGCCTGAGTGGATAAACTACCTGTGTTGTGCTGTCCCTATGTCCCTTAACACTCCCCTAGGCATAGGGCAGGGTGGTCATAACAGTCAGGACAGAAATAGCGGGTGTCACGCCTTATTCCACTCCTGCTACAGACACGACATCTTTTTCGGGGTGGCGGTTGGTTTGAGGTACCAGCAACGACATTGGGGAAATGTCGCTGTCGCTCGTTTAGACGGCTCACTACACTGGTGGTTGGGGCCACGGAACCTCCTGGATACAGGAGGTTCTCGATGATCTCTTCCTGAAATTTAAGGAAGGATCCTGTTCTCCCAGCCTTACTGTAGAGAACAAAACTATTATATATAGCCAATGGAATTAAATATACAGACACCTTCTTATACCAGCGTCTGGTCCTGCGGGAAAGCAAATACGGGGCCAACATCTGGTCATTGAAGTCCACCCCTCCCATGAGCAAATTATAGTCGTGGACCGAGAGGGGCTTTTCAATGACACTGGTTGCCCGTTCAATTTGGACTGTCGTGTTTGCGTGAATGGAGAAGAGCATGTAAACGTCACGCTTGTCTCTCCATTTCACCGCGAGCAGTTCTTCGATACACAAGGCAGCCCTCTCCCCCCTTGCGAGACGGGTGGTAAGAAGCAGTTGGGGGAAGCCCCGGCGACTTGGTCGCCCGTGCCACAGCAGCCAATCTGTTTTAGGAAGAAATGCCTGAAGAGGGGCACACTTGTGTAAAAATTGTCCACATAAAGATGGTACCCCTTGCCGAATAAGGGTGACACCAAGTCCCAGACTATCTTCCCACTGCTCCCCAGGAAGTCAGGGCAACCGACCGGCTCCAGGGTCTGATCTTTTCCCGCATAGATCTGAAATCCTTTCACAGAGCTTATACAATTTAACCCCATACCAGGCGCGCTTGCTTGGGATGTACTGTTTGAAGCCAAGGCGCCCGGTAAAATGTATAAGGGACTCGTCTACGCAGATGTTTTGTGCGGGGGTATACAAATCTGCAAATTTCTGGTTGAAGTGATCTATGAGGGCCGAATTTTGTGGAACCGGTCAAAAGCTGGGTGGCCTCTGGGACGGGAGGTGGTGTTGTCGCTTAAGTGCAGGAAACGCAGGATGGTCTCAAATCGTGTCCTGGACATGGCAGCAGAGTACATGGGCATGTGATGAATTGGGTTCGTGGACCAATATGACCGCAATTCATGCTTTTTGGTTAGGCCCATGTTGAGGAGAAGGCCCAGAAAAGTTTTAAATTCGGAAACTTGGACTGGTTTCCACCGGAAAGACTGGGCAGAGGAGCTTCCCGGGTTGGCGTTTATAAATTGAGTGGCATACCGATTTGTTTCTGCCACGACTAGGTCAAAGAGCTCCGCAGTGAAGAACAGCTCAAAAAACCCCAGTGCCGATCCGATCTGAGCTGTCTCCACCCGGACTCCTGACTGGGCGGTGAAAGGGGGAACTAATGGTGCGGCTGAAGTTGGGGGCTGCCAATCAGGGTTTGCCAGCACCTCAGGGACTCTAAGGGCTCTACGGGCCTGTCTGCGCGGTGGCTGCGACGGGGGAATTACTGCACGTGCCACCGTACCAGCTTCAACTACCCTTCTGGTGCTCGCCACTTCACCATGTTGTACGGCAGTGCTGGTAGAAGGTCCAGGATGGGCTGCGCTGCCGGTGTATGCCTCACCACGTAATCCGGCAGCGCCAGCCCCACTCTGCTGCCCTTAAAACTGATCCTGCGCTACCTGTGGTCTAGCAACACGGGGCCGGGTACGCCTGGTGCTATCAGGGACCTCAACCTCCTCGTCCGAACTTTGGGTCAGACTGCCACTGCTTTCTACAGGTTCGTATTCTGACCCGCTAGATTCGTCAGATGAGGGTTCCCATTCCTCATCCGACTGGGTCAGAATCCTGTAGGCCTCTTCAGAAGAATACCCCTTATTTGACATTTGGGCGACTAAATTTAGGGGGTATTCCCTGAGACTACCCAAGAAAAAGAGCAAGCCTGTCTTACAAATGGGAGGCTAGCGAAGTACAGGAAGCCGCTGCGATTGATAAAAAAAAATCAAAACTGATTTTTTGTCACTGCGGCGGGCTGGGCGTGGGTGAACACAGGCCTGATTGGGCTAACACTGCGTTTTGGGTGGGGGGCGAACTAAGCTGACACTAACAGGGGTGTGGAATTCCTATCGCCCGACACCCGGGACATGCAGTTCCGGGCGCCGGGCAAGTACTTTAAACAGTTGTTTAGCCCTGTGCGGGCAAGTAGCAGGGACATGTGGTTGGGCAGTAATAGGAGCGGTCATATGCGAGCTGACCACTCCTATATGTGTCAGCCTGCCCCTGCATCGTGCATATGACCCGTACATAGCACTTCCTGCAGGCCGGCCCCCGCTCCTCCCGGCTCCTGTATCGAAGTCTCCACCTGCCAGCACGGAGCGCACAGCAAGTCAGCACATCGTCTCCAGAGACAAGATGAGAGAAGAGGAGTGAGAGACCCCACGGCCCCCTGCAGATGAGCGTTCCTTCCGGAGCCTGTCCACATCGCAGCTCCCGGCCTAACCTGCAAGCGCTGACTGGGGTCACATAGCATTATACTGATTTATGATGCTATGTAACCCTTACAGCTCTGGAATGTGTTGGATAGCACTGACAGCATTATGTCAACGTTATCCAATACATTCCAGAACTGTAAGGGTTACATAGCATCATAAATCAGTATAATGCTATGTGACCCCAGTCAATGGTTGCAGGTCAGGCTGGGAGCTCAGTTGACAGACTCTGGGAGGAACACTCATCTGCAGGGGTGTCAGAAATAAAGGTAGTGCTGTCTGTCTTCTGAGGCTCTGGCCCTGCCTGCAATCTGCACTGCAGGTGGCACTTGATAAACTATAACGTCTGCCTGTTGCCCCCATACAGTATAACGTCACCCTGTGGCCCCCGCCCCCGCACAGTATAACGTCACCCTGTGGCCCCTGCCCCCGCACAGTATAACGTCACCCTGTGGCCCCTGCCCCCATACAGTATAACGTCACCCTGTGGCCCCCGCCCCCATACAGTATAACGTCTCCCTGTGGCCCCCGCCCCCATACAGTATAACGTCACCTTGGGGCTGCCCCCGCACAGTATAACGTCACCCTGTGGCCCCCACCCCCATACAGTATAACATCTCCCTGTGGCCCCCACCCCCATACAGCATAACGTCTCCTTGTGGCCCTGCCCCCATACAGCATAACGTCTCCTTGTGGCCCCTGCCCCATACAGTATGACGTCTCCTTGTGGCCCCCGCCCCATACAGGATAACATCTCCTTGTGGCCCCTGCCCCATACAGCATAACGTCTCCTTGTGGCCCCCACCCCCATACAGTTTACCGTTAGTACAAGTTCAGGACAAGTAGATGGTCATGAGGGACAAGTAGATTGAGCCCCCACTTTAGTCCTTCGACAAGTAGTTTTTTTTTAAATTTCCACACCCCTGACTAATAATATTATAGATCTGACTGTGATCAGTTCTGATCACTTACAGATACTATATAAGTACAAATGCTGATTAGCGCTACGCTAATCAGCGAATCGGTGACTGCGGTCCGGTGGGCTGGGCGCTAACGGAAGCTAACTACCTACCAAAGGGACCTAAACTAAACCTAACAGTCAATACTAGTGAAAAAAAAAGTGACAGTTTACACTGATCACTTTTTTCCCTTTCACTGGTGATTGAAAGGGGTGATCAAGGGGTTAATTGGGGTGATGGGGGGTGATCAGGGCCTGAAGTGTGGTGCTTGGTGTACTTACAGTAGAGGTGTGCTCTCTCCTGGGTCCAACCGACGAAAAGGACCCAGGAGAGGGCACAGAAGCCATTTAACACATTATATTTATAAATATAATGTGCTAGATGGCTTGCGTTTCGTTTTTTTTTAAAAAATCATCTGCCTGCCAGCGATGATCATTGGCTGGCAGGCTGATGATCTCTTCTTGAACTTGTCCTTTAACTTTTCACTGCCGCTCAGTGCGCATGCACGGCGGCATCAGCGCGAAATCTCGCGAGATGACGCGCCGATGCGTCCACCCAGAGGAGGAGGACCGCCCGCCGGACGCATCCGTGTGTTAGGCGGTCCTCAGGTGGTTAAGAACTATCTTTAGCATAAAGTAGAACAAGGAATCATTCAAGTAATGATTTGGCCGGCCAAAGAGCCCCAATCTCAACGCCTTCAAGTCTGTCTGCGATTACATGAAGAGACAGAAGGAATTCAGCAAGCCTACATCCACAGAAGATCTGTGGTTAATTCTTTAAGATGTTTGGAACAACCACCCTACCGAAGTCCCAAAAACTGTGTGCAAGTGTGCCTAGAAAAATTGATTTGATTTAGATTTATTTTTATTCATTCAGCTTGCATTTTATTAATTGCTAAAAATAAACTATTAACCCCATCTATTTTTGAAAGCATTCGTGCTTACTTCAGCAATTTTTCCAAACCTCCCTAAAACATTTGCACAATATTATAAGTCTTGCATGCAGCTGCTTGGCCATGGAAACACCTGAATTCAGTGATTAAGAGTTGTCTGTGATTTTGTCTATCCAGTGTTTGTCATAAATGTCCATAATTGAGGACAGGATTCAGACCGCGCGTAGGAATCGAAAGTCCCAAAAAGCAGTTCACTTATCCCTCCAGGAAATGCTGAGGTCTGCAGATATCCTGGATATAGATATCCTGCAACTTGTAAAAGATGTACAATAGTGAAGTTCCGTGAGGTTCCTCACCTCTTAATTGCTCAGTTTATACTCACAAAAGTAGCAGGTTTTACAGGCACATCAAGCTGGAGTTGCAACTTCAACCCTTCACGGGATCCGAGGGCACACTCCCACAGTAGCAGATAAAAGGTGTAGTATACGCTCAGGAACCCACCGACTTCAGATGAGGCTTCCTTTCTTTTCAAACACTGCAAACCAGAAGCTCTCCAACCATAGTGAGGATCCGATGGTAACTTCAAAATTTTTAATATCAATGTACTTACAAACAAATTTCTTTAAAATCACATAAAATCAAGCGTTTTGCAATCCTCTCGCCCAACCCGGGTTTCGCTCCCAGAGCTTCGTCAGGGGCTCGCATAGAAAAAACACCCCTCCCCTTCTTTTAAACCTGATCTCATTAGTCCCACACCTGGGTATGTTCAGCAAAAACTTCTGCCCTCCTCCCAAGCATGGAACAAGGGCAGGGCGTGCCTGCTGATTAAAATCGCATCATTGTAGACCTGTATTCACACACATATAATAAAATCATTTTTATCTCAAAACAGCTTGTAAGTCAAAATCCACATTTAAACCGCAAGGTTGCAGTGTATTCAGTTCATATATCCACTTACTTTCTATTTTATTTATTTTTCTATAAGACTTCCTCCTCTCAATGGCCACTTACTAGTTCTATACCCATGAATTTCAATCCTTGGTTTTTGATAAAACCTTTATAATGTGAAGAAACTCCATGGCTTTCCAGCCCTTTACTTATATTTCTTATGTGTTCCTGGATCCTAGTTTTAGGGTCTGATGGTCGTCCACATACTGGAGGCCACACGGGCACTCCAGTACGTATACGACTCCTTTGCTGTTGCAGGACATCTCTCTACCACCTCCAATTCTATTTTTTTAGTATTACTAACAATTTTTGTTTGTTTTTGTGCCTAAAACTAGGATCCAAAAATTGTTAGTAATACTAAAAAAATAGAATTGGAGGTGGTAGGGGAGATGTCCTGCAACAGCAAAGGAGTCGTATACGTACTGGAGTGCCCGTGTGGCCTCCAGTATGTGGGACGTACCATCAGACCCCTAAAAACTAGGATCCAGGAACACATAAGAAATATAAGTAAAGGGCTGGAAAGCCATGGAGTTTCTTCACATTATAAAAGGTTTTATCAAAAAAAACCCAAGGGATTGAAATTCATGGGTATAGAACTAGTAAGTGGCCATTGGAGAGGAGGAAGTCTTATAGAAAAAATAAATAAAATAGAAAGTAAGTGGATATATGAACTGAATACACTGCAACCTTGCGGTTTAAATGTGGATTTTGACTTACAAGCTGTTTTGAGATAAAAAATGATTTTATTATATGTGTGTGAATACAGGTCTACAATGATGCGATTTTAATCAGCAGGCACGCCCTGCCCTTGTTCCATGCTTGGGAGGAGGGCAGAAGTTTTTTGCTGAACATACCCAGGTGTGGGACTAATGAGATCAGGTTTAAAAAGAAGGGGGAGGGGTGTTTTTTCTATGCGAGCCCCTGACGAAGCTCTGGGAGCGAAACCCGGGTTGGGCGAGAGGATTGCAAAACGCTTGATTTTATGTGATTTTAAAGAAATTTGTTTGTAAGTACATTGATATTAAAAATTTTGAAGTTACCATCGGATCCTCACTATGGTTGGAGAGCTTCTGGTTTGCAGTGTTTGAAAAGAAAGGAAGCCTCATCTGAAGTCGGTGGGTTCCTGAGCGTATACTACACCTTTTATCTGCTACTGTGGGAGTGTGCCCTCGGATCCCGTGAAGGGTTGAAGTTGCAACTCCAGCTTGATGTGCCTGTAAAACCTGCTACTTTTGTGAGTATAAACTGAGCAATTAAGAGGTGAGGAACCTCACGGAACTTCACTATTGTACATCTTTTACAAGTTGCAGGATATCTATATCCAGGATATCTGCAGACCTCAGCATTTCCTGGAGGGATAAGTGAACTGCTTTTTGGGACTTTCGATTCCTACGCGCGGTCTGAATCCTGTCCTCAAAACTGCTAATAGTGTTGAATACCCACAACACATTACGGACTCGCAGCGTCTCACATAGGACTGGTGATATTTTCTTTCCATTTGATAAATGTCCATAAGATGTGGAACAAAATAAAGGTACCGACCAAGTCAAATAGGTCTTAAAGCCAATGTACACCTTTGGGGGTAATTTTATTATTGCATTGTACTCGTTTTAAGCTAAAATAATTTTTTAAATTTGTCTTTTATTAAAAATGTTTTTTTCTGTACAGGGCTAAGGCTACTTTCACACTAGTGTTTTAGCTTTCCGTTTGTGAGATCCGACATGGGCTCTAAAAAGCGGTCCAAAACGGATCAGTTTTGCCCTGATGCATTCTGAATGGAAAAGGATCCGCTCAGAATGCATCAGTTTGCCTCTGTTCAGTCACCATTCCGCTCTGGAGGCGGACACCAAAACGTTGCCTGTAGCGTTTTTCTGTCCGTCCTGGGATGCCGAGCGAGACTGATCCGTCCTGACACAAAATGTAAGTCAATGGAAACGGATCAGATTTCTCTGACACAATAGAAAACTGATCCATCTCCCATTGACTTTTAATGGAGTTCATGACGGATCTGTCTTGGCTTTATAAGACATAATACAACCGGATCCGTTCATGACTGATGCATGCTGTTGTAGTATTGTAACGGAAGCGTTTTTGCAGATCCAGTACAGATCCGCAAAAAACGCTAATGTGAAAGATGATCTGGATTTGAATTTTCTCTTTGCCCAGTCAGCCAGCTTACCTGAGGGCTCCTCATCTCTGCTCTCTAAGATTATAAACACTCATTATAGCACAGTTCTTATCTTACTGATAAGGCTCCATTCACACGTCCGTGTATACTTTGCGGATCCGCAAAACACTGACACCGGCAATGTGCATTCCGCATTTTGCGGACCGCACATTACCAGCACTTCCATAGAAAATGCCTTTTCTTGTCCGCAGTTGCGGACAAAAATAGGACATGTTCTATTTTTTTGCAAAACGGAAGTGCGGATCCGCAATTCCGGATCCGTGCGGGATATAGCATCTCCCCATAGGAATGAATGGGTCCGCAATTCCGTTCCGCAAAATGCAGAACAGAATTGCGGACGTGTGAAAAAACGGTTGTGTGAAAAAACACGGACATCGGCAACGTGCGTTCCGCATTTATGACAAGTATAAAGTGAAAGTATTAGGGCCCTTTACCCGGGACAGATTATCGCTAACGAGCGTTCATAGTACATGTACTGCTGATTACTCAATGAACAAGCCAAATTGCTCATTTATCGGGTAATCCAATTGTTTACTGGCAGCAGATCGTGCTGTGTAAACGCAATCCCCTGCCGGCGAACAAGTCCTTATGGAGAAGAGCAATTGCATTAGCAATCGCTTTTCCCCATGCTCTGGAGAGGATCACTGCATGTAAGGGGAGAGATCTTCTCTGCTAGCGATCAGCAGAAAGGAAGTTCACACTTCAGTTATTTGGTCAGTAATTTCCTTCAGTTATTTTGAGCCAAAACCAGTAGTGAAGATGAGGTATAATGGAAAGATATGAACCTATTCTGTGCATTTGACCCACACCTGATTTTGGTTCACAATATCTGATGGAAATAACTGAAGTGTGGACATAGGCTAAAAAGTTAGACACCCTGCTAGGCAGAACAGCTCAATATTTTTTTTAATAAAGACCAATTGAGAAATTTTTTTTTAGTAAAATACAATCCTAAAAAATTGCCCCCCACGATGTATGTAGACTTTAACTTTTTTTAATGTGACATCTAATTTATTTAAGCTCTAATACTAATGTTAATTGTTTTTCTCTTGCTTAACACCTCTAGATTGCAGACCTAACTGTAAGGTAAGTGATATACCTGTACATAACAACATAGATTTTTTTTTTTCTTATAATTTCTGGCTAGAGAACAGTAAGAATGTTTAATGTTACTTTAATGTTGCAGTTTGTATCAACTGGCCGTGATACTGCTTGTGTAAAAGCACTGCGGGATATTGAGCCTGGGGAAGAGATCTCGTGTTATTATGGGGATGGCTTTTTTGGCGAAAACAATGAGTTCTGTGAGTGCTACACATGTGAAAGGTGTGTTTATATTCAATTTTACACCTATGTAACTGCAACTGCATCTATTTCTATTTGCTGTATTTTATTACATGGATTCTGGGGGATTGAGGAGTTTCTTGAACATTTACAGATGGCCTGGAGGCAGGAAAAGGGGGCTACAGACTATACATGAATAGTTGTACAAAGGGAAAATCTTAAACATCTATGGATATGCTTCTACATTTTCCTAGAAATGAGTATCATGATTCATTTCATGTCCAAACATCAATATTATGTCAGTGCCCATCATAGTGAAGAGCATTATATCTGGTCAGTAAATTAAAGGGGTTGTCTGCTTTTTTATATTGATGACCTATCCTTAGGATAGGTCATCAATATCAGCTCAGCTGGGGCCTGACTGCATGCTCCCTAGCCAATCAGCTGTTTGAAGAGAACGCAGTGCTTATACGTCTTCTATTCACTTGAATAGGAGGGAGCCATGCAACTGAAGTGAATAAGACGGCGGAGCTGTAATTACACCTGCTCGCTGCTACAGTGTTCATGGCAAATAGCTGTTCGGCAGGGGTGCTGGTCAGTCGGGCCCCTGCTCATCTGCTATTGATCATCAATATAAAAAAAGTGGAAACCCCTTTAAGAAGTGGTACCAACACCTTTTAGCCATATTAGAAACAACTCCAAATTTATCATAGACTATGATAAACATTTTATATCCAGCTTTAACATTTAAAATATTAAAAGGATACTTTGTAGAACTTGAATCTTTAACATAATTTTAGTCAGGCACTCGCGTCATTCGTGCATCCAGAGAGCAAAGTGGTGAATTGAATGTAATATACTTTATTTCCCCAATGCATATAACTATTTAAAATAAACTAAAATGTGAATATACAAAAATGTACAATAGCTGTTTATGATAAAAACTTGATGCGTTCTCTTTTTTTTGACCACTGGATGGTGAACTCTACCAATACACAAACTCTATAATGTTATATTTCAGATGTTACACCAGATAGCGCTGCTCCTCAGCTTACACGTGTTGCCAGTAAGTGTTTGTTCGTAATAGCTCAATG
This sequence comes from Bufotes viridis, assembly GCA_033119425.1. Classification (NCBI taxonomy): domain Eukaryota; kingdom Metazoa; phylum Chordata; class Amphibia; order Anura; family Bufonidae; genus Bufotes; species Bufotes viridis. The sequence goes on from CM065598.1 coordinate 53,680,625, forward strand.
TTTGCAGATTCTAATGCAAATCAATAGAGTTTATCATTTAAACGAACTTAGTGGAAAGTCACATAAACCTTGGTATCAGTCCAGCTATTGTTCACACTCTTATGGGGAATGTGTTAAGTCTTATTGGCGCAATCAAATATACTTGAAAAATGTATCACTTTAATATTCAAACAGTCGGCTTTCGTGGCTTCCCACTTGCCTGACTGATGCTAGTTACAAGGTACCTTGTGTTGCCCATGGTTAATGAGTTCCGATGCCAGCTTGGTTTATCTCTCACCCTGCTTCCCTCTCCCGTAGCGTCGTACAACGTGTTCCAAGGTCTCTAGGTATCAAGACTCCTTATGGGTTGATGATTCCTTCACGCCTCTATATGATGATGGTGCAGGGGAGAATGCAGGAGTTCTTAGATATCTTCAATTGGCGGCAAGGTTTAATCTGGGCATATCTTTAGATTAGTGAGCAGTTCTTATTTCAGACGCGTTTCGAAGTGTCACACTTCTTCCACAGCGGTTGCCTGCTCTCTTTTGATCACATCCTTTTATATCTGGTTAATGAGCCTATTGTTTGACTGAAAAGACGTAGTGGATCCAAATTACACTCCAGGTTTTTCTACCTGGATAACAATGGTTTAGTGCCACCTGTGGTCACTTTTTCTAAAAAAAACATGTATACTAGTTTTCAAATCGCTCTTATATAGCTCCCCATACATGGAAAGGGAACTTCTTTAATAATGAACATTAAAATGTCAAAAAACATTTGATTTGAAAACTAGTATACATGTTTTTTTTTAGAAAAAGTGACCAAAGTGATTTTTCAAGTATATTTGATTGAGCCAATAATACTTAACACATTCCCCATAAGAGTGTGAACAATAGTTGGACTGATACCAAGGTTTATGTGACTTTACACTAGGCCTGCACAATATATCGCGAAAGCAATCGTTATCGCAATTAATCGCCATATCGCAATCGCAATTTGCTGACCCAAAAACGCTGCAATTATATTACTGTATTTTTCGCTTTATAAGACACACTTTTTTCCACCCAAAAGTGGGGGGGAATAGCAGTGCGTCTTATAAAGCGATGGTTGACTTTCTACGTGACACTGACATTGTATCTCCTGCCGCTATGCTGCACAGCGCGGCCAGCGATACATCAGTTACAGTGCGAGGAGGGAGGAGGGGCTGGAGGCAAGTCGTTATTTTAATGAACACTTGTTCTTATATTTATTTTATTTATCTGTTCTGTGCAGGGATATTAGGAAAATGGCAAGTTTTGTATTTTGTACTTTTGCAGTAATGCAAATATGTATTTTATTTTGAAAAACACTGCGCATTTCAGTTCTTGAGTTCAGCATAACTACATTTCACATTATCAGTCATCTGTGTGCTTATACCTCGAAAATCCAAGCAGACAGACCTCTAGCACAATTCCCTTAAAATATCGCATCGCATATCGTTATCGCAATTTTTAGGGCCCTAATCACAATCGCACAAAATTCCCATATCGTGCAGCCCTACTTTACACTTTGTTCGTTTAAATGACAAACTCCATTGATTTGCATTTGGATCTGCAAACATTGAGCTATAACGAACAAACACTTACCGGCAACACATGCAAACTGAGGTGCAGCACCATCTGGTGTAACAACTGCAATATAACATCATAGGGTTTGTGTATTGGTAGAGTTCGCCATCCAGTGGTCAAAAAAGAGAATGCATCAAGTTTTAATCATCCATAGCTATTGTACATTTTAGTGTATTCAAATTTCAGTTTATTTTAATTTGTTATATGCATTGTTGCATGCATTTTATTAGAGTGTGATATATTATAGGGACAATAAAGTATATTATTATATTCAGTTCACTACTTTGCTCTCTGGATGCACGAATGACGCGAGTGCCTGACTAAGATTATATTAAAGTACTTCATTATTTTGCCTAATTGGGTGTATCAGCAACATCAAGAGCACCCAATTCCACCTCGACCAGCAGGTGAGCCTCCAACGACACACTTTTTTTGGCTATCAAAACTTGAATCTTGTTTAAATCTCTTCCGGCACTGTATGTCGTGCTTATAGTCTGCCGGCCTCTCGCCGTGTGCTGCCGCTGGAACTCCGCCCCTGACCCCATTATAGTCAAAGGGGAAGGAGCGGCAGTCGGGGGCACACGTTCACTAGCGGCACGGCAGAACCGACAGGCTGTTCACTCACCGGAACAGCCTGACGGACTCCCCTGCCTCTAGTGTAAAAATAGCCTAATACTTTTTTTTCAATTCCACTCCATTTGGATTTTTTTTCCTTCTTCCCACTACATCATATGCAATATTAAATGTTGCTGTTGGAAAGTACATCTTGTTGCACAAAAGACAAGCCCTCATATTCCTATATGAACGGAAAAATATATGGCTCTGGGAAGGGAGGGAGAGCAAAACAAAAATGAAAAACCTCCAGGGTAGAAAGGGTTACATTTTCAGAATTACAGACCTCAAAACAATGGGGGCAAAATGTGCTATAATTCTGGCTCAAACTGTACCAAAAAACTGGTGTAACTGCCAGTCACGAATTTATTTTGTATTTTAGACACTTTTTATACCTCATTAAAGGGGTTGTTCGGGTTCAGAACCCGGATATATCCCCTTCTTCCCCTACTCAGTATTTCGTAGGGCAAAGGCATTTTCTGGAGGTCTGGTGACGTACCAAGCTCTCCATGGGGAAAGCTAGGCAGAGGCTTTCGCCTAGCAGTGAGCCCAATGATGTCCCCGTCACTAATGGACGGGCTTTAGCGCTGCCCTAGCCTGTAAAACGGCCAGGGAAGTTCTAATGCCCGCCCATCAGAGCCGTGACATCACTGGGAACACTGCTAGGCGGGAACCTCCACCTAGCAGTGTAATAATATAAACAAAAAACACCTTGACCTGCACAAAACAGCGCATGGCAAGGGAGAGCATCGGAGCATGAAATGTTCCTATGTTTGGTTAGCGAACTTGTATTTTAAGTTCTGCGTCTAAAGTTCGGGTTGGGGTTATCTTAGGATCCTGTTATGGATTCCGCTACTACGGACCATAACGGAATTTGGAATCCATAAGGGGATTCTTTGATGAACCCGAACTTAATAAACAAGTCCTTCATTGCTCTACTTCCTTCTTCTCCTCCACACAGAGCACAGGAGCTCCGCCCCTCATCTCACATGATCATTATACCAGGCCCTTTACCACCTCTTATCCAATCCAGTACTGAGCCACTCGCTCTGCACTGATCACATGATGGTGATGTAACTCTAGGTCCTTAGTGTTGAATTTTGTTTTTTAAGTTTGGGGTCCAAGGTTCGGGTTCATCGAAGAATCCCCTTATGGATTCCAAATTCCGTTATGGTCCGTGGTAGCGGAATCCATAATGGGATTCTAAGATAACCCCAACCCGAACTTTAGACGCCGAACTTAAAATACAAGTTCGCTCAACCCTATTCCTATGCTCATGTCAGGGGGGCCGGTGGGGTGAAAATGGGGTTATGCCAGGGTTCACCTCCTAACCCGGACAACCCCTTTAAATGGTTTTAAAAAATATCTAGAAAAGGGTGCACAGCTCACTGGAGTCATAAAATGTAGCTGATTTTTTTAAAGGCATTTGCGGTTATTTTGCCTTAAATCATTGGTAGGGAGAAGTCTCCAACATATCTAGCAAGATGCCCAAATTTATCACACAAGGAGATAGATTTATTAATTAAATTATGCCAGAATTCTGGCAGAAAATTCTCAGTGAAATCATAAAATGGACCAGATTTATTAACGGCATTTACCATAAAAAATTGGTGGTAAAATAGCCAAGAGGTCTTGATACTGCCAGACGATGTGCATAATTTATGTTGAGGCACACGTCACGTTATAAATTAGGCGCATCCTGGCAGTCCGTGCTGCTAGAATGAAATCTTCGCTAGGTGGTGTAAATTTCGGTCATTTATGCCGGAAAACTGGTGTAAATGTTGATAGATCTGCTGGGGCTGATGGGCCCCACCCACATCACTTCCCTTTTTTAAAAAGTGGATAGGTGGCATAGAAAAAGGACAAAAATTTCTGTGCAAGGACAGTTCAAAGATAAGACCAATCTCCCCCCGTGCGTGCCAAAAAACTGGTCTACATGTCTTGCACCACATTTATTAAAGTAGTTGTTCGACCCAAAAAGAAACTGGCAAGCCTTGAGAAACATTAGCGCACAGGGGGAAAAAAAAACACTCGGCTTTTAAAAGCTGCTCTGTTCCAGCACCAAGGCTCCCGTTTCCGCTGCTTTTGGGTAGGGGGTTGGACAACTGCATGATGCAGATTTTTGTGCAGAAAAACCGCATGAAATCTGCACCACACATAAAAACGCACATAAATCTGCACTATTCATTGTGTTTTTTGTTCATTGTTTGTGTGATTTTTGGTGTGGATTTGCTACAGATTTCAAAATTCGCATGTCAGGTCAATTTCCACACCTAAGAAAAAGGCAAAGTGCACATGTGATTTGACATCTCATACACTTTGTTGGTACTCTATTACGCTACTTTTTCTCAGTGGGGGAAAAACCTGTCAAAGAGGGACATGGCTTAAGATGCAGCAATGTGTGCAAAATTCTGGCACAGTGTAAGTCAATAGGTGGTATAAATTCAGACATAGTAAAAATGGCCCAAATTTATCATTCAGCATTAGCCATTTTGATATATCTAGCACATTTTTACACTGTTTAGTCTAAGTTTACGCTGTCTAAAATTTAGACCAGATTAATAAATCTGCCCCATCACTGTGGCACAGTTTTTACTTGTCTTGTCTAGTTCTATGCTATCTATGTTAAGGACTGTATTAACCACCTCCCGACCGCCTAACGCAGGGATGCGTACTGCGGGCGGCCGGGATGTCCCTCCTTGTCGCGTCATCTCGCGAGAGGCGAGATTTCACAGGATCGCGTCAGGAGGAAGTTTAACTACAGCCTGCCAGAGCTGATCATGCGCTGGCAGGCTGTAGATGTTAAAAAAACGGCATCTGAATCGCTGTTTTGTAAACGGCGTCTAAGATGCCTGCTGCCTGCTCCTCTGGTGGTCCCTTTTGCTTGGGACCACCAGAGGACACAGGCAGCTAAGTGAGTGCACAAATCACCACACACCAACACCCCCCCCCGTCACTGATTAACTTCTTGATCACCCCATGTCACTCCCCTGATCACCCCCTGTCACTAATCACCCCCCCTATTCAGACGTCTATATGTGTTTTGCGGATCCGCAAAACACGGACACCGGCAATGTGCTTTCCGCATTTTGCGGATCCGCACATTGCCAGAACTATATAGAAAATGCCTTAAGAATAGGACATGCTCTATCTTTCTTTTGCGGAGCTGCTGCCGGATGTTTCGGGGCCGAAACCCGGAAGTTTGCGGCCGCAGCTCCGCAAATGCTGATGCGGAGAGCACATAGTGTGCTCTCCGCATCACTGCCGGCCCCATTCACACTGAATGGGTCCGCATCTATTCCGCAGAATTGGACGTGTGAATGGGGCCTTACTTCGCAAGCACTACTATGTCCTTTCCTCTCTTTTTTTTTTTTTTCTTTTGCACATTTTTTGGCAGAAATTTTTTCATCCACATTGATCGAAGCAAATGAAGAAATCTGTGCCGTTCATTTTTTTTTTCAGCCCAGAGGCTGAACGGAAAAAAAAAATCCCATTACCCGTATGCTCAATATAAGGAGAATAGCAGAAACTCCTAATGCTGGCCGTACATGTAATGATTGCGGAGACCCTCAAATGCCAGGGCAGTATAAACACCTCACATGTGACCCCATTTTGGAAAGAAGACACCCCAAGGTATTCGCTGAGGGGCATATTGAGTCCATGAAAGATTGAACTTCAATTTCCGCTAACTTGTGCCAAAAAAAAAAATTCTATGAACTCGCCTTGCCCCTCACGGAATACTTTGGGGTGTCTTTTTTCCAAAATTGGGTCACATGTCGGGTATTTATACTGCCCTGGCATTTTAGGGGCCCTAAAGCGTGAGAAGAAGTCTGGAATCCAAATGCGTAAAAAATGCCCTGCTAAAAGGTACTCATTGGAATTAGGGCCCCTTTGCGCATCTAGGCTGCAAAAAAGTGTCACTCATGTGGTATCACCGTACTCAGGAGAAGTAGGGCAATGTGTTTTGGGGTGTATTTTTACATATACCCATGCTGGGTGTGAGAAATATCTCTGTAAATGACAACTTTTAAAAAAATTTTATACAAAGTTGTCAATTTACAGAGATATTTCTCTCACCCAGCATGGGTATATGTAAAAATACACCCCAAAACACATTGCCCTACTTCTGAGTACGGCAATACCACATGTGTGACACTTTTTTGCAGCCAAGATGCTCAAAGGGGCCCTAATTCCAATGAGTACCTTTTAGAAGGGCATTTTTACGCATTTGGATTCCAGACTTCTTCTCACGCTTTAGGGCCCCTAAAATGCCAGGGCAGTATAAATACCCCACATGTGACCCCATTTTGGAAAAAAGGCACCCCAAGGTATTCCGTGAGGGGCATGGCGAGTTCATAGATATTTTTTTTTGGCACAAGTTAGCGGAAATTGACTTTTTTTTTTTTTTCTCACAGTCTCTCTTTCCGCTAACTTGTGACAAAAAGTTCAATCTTTCATGGACTCAATATGCCCCTCAGCGAATACCTTGGGGTGTCTTCTTTCCAAAATGGGGTCACATGTGAGGTGTTTGTACTGCCCTGGCATTTGAGGGTCTCCGCAATCATTACATGTATGGCCAGCATTAGGAGTTTCTGCTATTCTCCTTATATTGAGCATACGGGTAATGGGATTTTTTTTTTCCGTTCAGCCTCTGGGCTTAAAAAAAAAATGAACGCCACAGATTTCTTCATTCGCATCGATCAATGTAGATGAAAAAATCTCTGCCAAAAAATGTGCAAAAAAATAAAAAAAAGGGGAAAGGACATAGGAGTGCTTGCGAAGTAAGGCCCCATTCACACGTCCGCAAAAATGTCCGCATCTATTCCGCAATTCTGCGGAATAGATGCGGACCCATTCAGTGTGAATGGGGCCGGCGGTGATGCGGAGAGCACAGCATTTGTGGAGCTGCGGCCGCGAACTTCCGGGTTTCGGCCCTGCAACATCCGGCCGCAGCTCCGCAAAAGATAGAGCATGTCCTATTCTTGTCCGCAATTGCATTTTCTATATAGTTCTGGCAATGTGTGGATCCGCAAAATGCGGAAAGCACATTGCCGGTGTCCGTGTTTTGCGGATCCGTGGATCCGCAAAACACATACGGACGTCTGAATGAGCCTTACGGGTGGTGATCAGGGGGTGACATGGGGTGATCAAGGGGTTAATCAGTGGGGGGGGGGTGTTGGTGTGTGGTGATTGGTGCACTTACATAGCTGCCTGTGTCCTCTGGTGGTCCCAAGCAAAACAGCATCTGATATGCGATTCAGATGCCGTTTTTTTTAACATCTACAGCCTGCCAGCGCATGATCAGCGCTGGCAGGCTGTAGTTAAACTTGCTCCCGACGCGATCAAATCTCGCCTCTCGCGAGATGATGCGTCAAGGAGGAACATCCCTGCCGCCCGCAGGACGCATCCCTGCGTTAGGCGGTCGGGAGGTGGTTAATATGTGTAAAGTATGTGACAGACTGGGGGGGGGGGGGGTCCACTGGTGTAAAGTAGAACCGGCATAGTTGCCCATAGCAACCAATGAGATTTCTCCTTTTATTTTAGACAGCTCCTTTTGGGAAATGAAAGGAGAAATCTGGTTGCTATGGGCAACAAAGCCAGTTCTACTTTACACCAGTTTGATAAAAGACCCCCATGGTGTTTGGGCTCTACTCCAGATTGCTCAACAGACCATGTGTCCTGTTGATGACTCAGGTGCAGAATGTATGAGGGAGAGATACTGATGTACCACTTGCTTGTTTTCTCAGTATTAAAGAGGTTCGCCAGTCTATACATTAAATTATATAAAAAAAAGCCCCCAAACAGTAATGTTTTATACCAGCAAGCATAACTGATCGTGTAGAGTACTCAAACTCTGCTGTTGAAGGCCCCCAGCTACCCCACTATCAGTGATGGCAGCACAGCAACCTACATTCGCCCACGTCTGTAGAACCCAACATGTTCCTGGTTCACTACGGTGCTACCCCTGAAGGTAACTAAATGCACCCGGCACATGCGCAGATACAGGCAGCAGAATAATTTCTATCTATGCATTTCCTGGATGCGTCCAATTACCATTCAGCACCTGCGCCGTAGTGGATGAAGTGTAGAACAGTCTCAAAGAACTGTCAGGTGACCACTGCCATTTTGCATCCTATGGATGTGGAAAATTCCAGGCTGTTGTGTTGACATCACCAATACTGAGATAGCCAGGGTCCCTCAATTTCCTAGCTGCAATACAGTACACCATCCGTTATTAATTCAAGTATAAAACATTATAGTGTATGAACTTTTTACAATTTTATGTATAGATTAGTCAACACCTTTAATAAATCCTACAATTTTGTCTGCGTTGTCGAAGATGGTGTACACTTTTTTGTCAAAGTATATATTTTTTAATTTTAACAGCATAAATCATATCTGTTATGTAGCTTTACCTTTAATTTATTTTCCCAGGAGAGGAACTGGTGCTTTTAAATCACGAGTTAGACTCAATGAGCCGGCTCCTGTAATCAACAGCAAATATGGACTAAGGGAAACGGACAAACGTTTAAACAGACTCAAAAAGCTCGGCGACCGTGGCAAAAACTCAGACAGCCAGTCAATTAGCTCCAACACGGATGCAGACACATCTCAGGAAAAATCATGTAAGAGTTATAGTGAATCAAGTAATAGCATTAACATAAAAGTTTGTCTATAGTTATACTACATACAGATTTTCAGAACCCTGGTTGATGAAAACAACATAAAAATATTAAATCCTAACCGTAGGAATAAGTAATGGATACTTTAGTTAAAGTAATTTTGTGTATCTGAAGCTTAAAGGAGTTGTCACATATCGTTGTTTCTGTATAAATAAAAAATCCAGTGAATGCGAACACTTATTGCTTACATTCACAGGCTGCACTACTCCTACTTTCCACCAAGAACTGGATGAAGTTGTGCCCAGTTTAGGCAATTTTTTTTAGAGACTAATACATGTGTAACCAGTGCATAAATCTGGCATATTTTCTTTCTGTGCCCGTTCTGTTTTTTTTGCCGATTGTATGCGGAACCATTAATTTCAATGGGTCCGCAGAAAAAACAGAAGTTACTCCGTGTGCATTCTATTTCTGTATGTCGTTCCACAAAGTTATAGAACATGTCCTATTATTGTACGCATCACGGACAAGGATAGTACTTTTCGTACTGTTCCATTCCGCAGAAATGCACACGGATGTCATCCGTGTTTTTTTGCGGACCGCAAAATACATACGGTCGTGTGCATGAGCCCTTACATCTTTGCAATGGGGCATTGTCTGCATATACTGCTGGATCCCTCCACCAGAACTGCCAACCAGTGATCTGCCCTGTATTGATGAGGAGCAAGCACCCCGAAGTAGCTGTCTCTCTTCCTTTTGAAATAGTGTTTAGTTTTGCTGGTATGTGGTAGTTTTCTTCCTTCTAGAGGCGAGATAATTTGCACACCGTGCATAAAAATTAAAGACATGTTTGGTTCTTCCATCCCGCAAAGCCTATGGGGAAATTAGGATCATTTTTTTTTTTAATGGAACTCCATAATTAAACCATATGGCATAAGCTCATACTACTTGGCTCTCGAAAGTGGTGGCCTCAGGAATATAAAATTCTGTCTGTTGAAGTTGTTTATGCAGGTTATTATGCAGGCAATTGGGTTTAAAAAAAATATTTTTAAAGGGAGGCAGAGGTTCTTTGTCCAGCAATCTCTAGCCTTGTACTTCATGTGCACCAAACGTGGTTCCGCGAAACTAAGTACGTTTTCATGGCCTGGCTCTTTCAGTCATAGTGGTGGAGAATGCAGCCTGGAATGAAAAGTAGCAGAGTCTCAGGTGCCCTTATTTCACCCAGGGTTTATTTTGCATACAATAAAAAGGGTTATTTCTCCTCAATGGGAGCACAAATCGAAATAGATCGAAAGATCGGTTGAATGTGATGACAAGCTGAAATCTCCCATCACTGATGGATTTATAACAAGGTATCTGGTGACCGATTCCCTTTTAAATAAAATGAATTAGTTCAAGCACAATTAAAGGAACTACAACTCTCCTTGAGCTTATTAGGCGGCATTATCTTCTCATCTGGGAAAATTTAACTGGCCATCAATGTGAGCAAGGCTGTCCTCCTTCTCCCCATCATCATTCTAGTAGCCAGGCCACATCCTCAAACAGTACAGTGTCATCTTCAAAATCATCAGCTATTCCTTTTTCTGCTCAGACATGGTGGAGAATGGAAAGGGAGGCAAACTCGTTATATCACCAGGTTACGCCTGCTGCCCACGTGTCTAATTAGGAGGCACCTATCCATCCTCCACTGAGTCACCACTTTGCCACTGTCTCTGCTTGTGCTACTGCCACAAGTAGTCACAGCAGCCAATACAGTTTGCTGAACATGATGGAAGTTTTTTTGAAGTGATGCGCCAACCAGATGTACATCAGCAATGGATATGAACCACCTAAACAACCAGCTTCACTTGTACCTGGACTGAGACCTTTTTCCATCAAATACCCTGTTCCCTGACACCATGGACGTCTGGGCCAGCAGATTGGGCCAGTTCTGGCTACTGTTCCTGTTTACTATCATTTTACTGTCTTGTCCAGCCTCCAGTGTGCTATCAGAGAGGATATTCAATACAGCATAAACAATAGCACATCTCCTGCCTTCTCCGTCAGATCCTGTAGTGTACTGCTGCTCCCCCAGCTACTGCTACCCTTAAACAACTGCAGATATATTGCCTTGTCTGTCAGGTTCCAGTTTTGCAGGTACTACGGCCTCTACTTCTCTCCCTAAACAGCCGCACATCTCCTGGCTTGTCTGTCAGGTTTCATACTGTTCTGCTAAAGGTGCTGCTGGCCCTACTACTACCCCTACAGAACTGCACATATCCTGTCTTGTCTGTTAGGTTCCATGTTGTATTGATTCTGCTCCTGAAAATGGGAGAATATTTGGATCTCTTACTCAGAACAAGCCTTTGCTTCTTCTGATACTGCTGTGTATAAACAGACCGGCATCTGCCACCAATAAGGGATACATTTTGGACCACTTGTTCAGAACAAGCCATTGCTTCTTCTGATACTACTGTGTGTGAATAAACACTGGCCGTTGTCTTATAATTTGTTGGCCTTCTTAGAATAGTGTGTTATTATAGTGTGTTAACAGGCTGTTTGCTACCACCAGCAATCATGTATTTACCCACAACCATGTAGATTGCTGTCACTTTAAGATTGCTAATACTGTCTTGGCATGAATGAGCTTGATTGTAATTGCATTGAGTTCTCTGAGACCCCAGAATATCATAAACAACTTTCCAGGATAATCTGGGCACTTTTGATTTTGATCGAATTTATATGTACTTGGCTAATCTCTACTGGTCATTCAGTTTAACATCTTTATAAAATGTATATAAAATACATAAAGTTGGTAAGCTTTGCTGCATGAATCTATGGCATACCATATAGGAGCTGTAATTGTACCATATCTTTTTTTTTATTGCCCAGTTTTCCCTGCTAGTAGCTATATCTAAGGAAATGGTATAAAAAACGTTACTTATTAAACAGTAGAAATTTTCTAACTAAAATAGTACTATATCTGTTAACTGAAAAAAATCTTGAATATATCTTATAAAATTGAAATAACAGCAACATCATCCACCTCAGGGCTAAGGGTTCTACAGTTTTAATAGCTGTGTATTATCACTTGTGTATTATTGAAATAAAATGTTCTAATACTGGGCTAGGTGCTTTGCTGGTAGATTTTGGATCTTTGTGGATCCTGTAGAATCGTTTGTTTTTCAGTTTTTTTTAAAAGATTGTGTACATTTTTCTAATATGTGACTGGTGTATAATAACATTGTGGCACGTTTTCTCAACATCTTTACAATATTTTTGTTTTGTTTTTATTCTTAGCAAGAAATCGAAAACCTTCAGTTGTTTTGAAGAAGAATGGGAAAAGCCAAACATTGACAAGACAGGCTATGTCAAAAATTCCAGTTTCATCCACTTCTACCTCATCAAAACTCACTTACATAAATAATTCCAGGGTACCAAAGAGACTGAGAAAGCCTGTAAAGCCTTTACATTCTAAAACTAAGATGAGAAACAACTGCAGACAACCAGAGCAAAGTAATGCTTCAAAAAAGCTTAAAGTAGGTAACTTTGTTCTCAAAGAACCTAAGGTAGTGCTGTATAAAAATGAGGCCGTTAAAAGGGATAACCAGAGAGAAGGACCATCAAAGTTAAGAGAAACTACTGGTTGCTTAACTAGACATGCGGCTAGAGAATATAAACTGAATTCTATGAAAGGTGCTCGTGATGAAAGTTCATGTTCATATATAACACGAAGTTCTATGAGAACAAGAAACTCTGTGGAAACAGATGCCAAGCTTCCACCAAATACATTGGATAGCTATAGAAGTAGCAGCAGTGGGAATCTAACACAGATGCAGAGAACTGATACTAAAGATCAACCAGTTCATAAGAATGAACTTGATCAAGAAACTGCAAAATTATGGGATAATAGATATCAAAGAAATGGTTTCCGTAAGTCAAGGAGAAGCAGGCACTTGAAACGTGTTATGAATACTGAAATGACAAACTCTTATTTTGAATCTTCTAAGAAAGATAATTTGTGTGGCTTAGAAAACTCACGTTGTGACTCAGGTGTAGGCAATGTTGTCACTGACAGTTCACCATATTATAAAAGTATGACAAACTCCTCAGATAATTACCCTATGGTCACTTCGGATATAAGAACAAAAGAGAACATAAGAACAATTAAAAGTAAAAAAAGTAGAAGGATCACAAGATACGATGCACAGTTAATTCTTGAAAATAGCACTGGAATTCCAAAGCTGACCCTTCGAAGACGTCATGACAGCAACAGCAGTAAAACAGAGAAGGAAAATGAAAACATGAGCTCATCAAAAATTAGCATCAAATTAAGCAAAGATCATGAAAAGGACAAGAATAGTTTGTATGTAGCAAAATTAAACAATGGTTTCAACTCAGGATCAGGGAGCAGTTCTACAAAACTAAAGATCCAGTTAAAGAGGGAAGAAGAAGCTAGAATGTCTTTTCCAAACGAACTTCATGAAAATGGAGTGTACTGTAATGACTCGTTATCTCTTATGGGGACAAGAATGGAAGTTAATGATTATGATCATTACGAGGAAGAGAGCTTGGAGGAATCTTCTGAAGAAGAGCGTGAAGATGATGATGATGAATACGATGATGAATTTGAAGATGAATTTATTCCTCTGCCACCAGCAAAGCGTTTGAGGCTTATTGTAGGAAAAGATTCAATAGACATTGATATTTCTTCTAGACGGAGAGAAGATCAGTCTTTGAGGCTCAGTGCGTGAACTTATTTTTTTTTTTTTTTTTTCACCATAAGTAATTTGTAGTTCTTTACTTATAAAAAGATTAAACTGAATTTTTTTCCTTAACTGAAAAAGTGTACATTTTAGAGAGTGCACTTCTGTATTATTAGTCCACTTGAAATTGTAGAAAGTGTACAGCATATTGACTTGATTTTTTTACAGTGCTTTTTAACAGTCTTCTTACATGCAGTTTTGAGTTAAAAAAAATTTTTGGAAAAAAGTGGGTACGGTGTATATTGTGGGATGAAAATGTAAATAAGTAATCAACTTTCAACACATGACAATAAAGTCTAATATTGTTGCTGCCCAGTCATACTTCAGCTCATAGGACCTCTACAGTATCATAAAAAAAAAAAAATACAATACATTAAATATCTCATGTTTTTTATCACCAGCAATGTATTTACAGCTTACAAATTTATTTGCTCATTATCTTTATAATTTTTCATCAGAATTCTTATTTTATACTGTAATACTATCTTTAAAGTACTGTCTGTGGCCTTTGTTAGTAGAAAAATTTGTTTCTCAAAAAATTTAGAAAATTGAAAAAATTCAAAATCGTGTTTGCTTATCCTTTTGGCACATTTGATGTACAGGGGCTAGCCGTATGCAGAATATAAGTTTGGATATGGTGTATTTATTGTTTGTATAAATAAAAACACAAAACTTGTATTTAACACTTTTCAACAATTTTTAGATGAAATTGTTCTTTGCGAGAATAATTGGTGCTTTTTTTTTCCATGGATACAATGCTGTGAAATAAAATAAAAAATGTGAAGAAGATGTGTATCGGTATAAATGCAACTGTCATTTTATTCCTATAGATAAAAAAATATACATATATTTATATATATATATATATATATATATATATATATATATATATACACATATACACACACACACACACACACATATACACACACACACACACTTTTGATCATCTCCAATAGGTTTGAAATGTCATCTGGTAATTAGTGAACTAAAGGTATGTTTTATTCATGAATTCATACTTGTATAAAGTGTACATAATACTGTAAATATGTGTGGTGTTAGGATTTAAGTTTCTGCCATATAGTTGATTTACTAAAATAGATGGGTTTCTAACTTAAGTACTCATGCCAATAAAATAGGACGTTTTAAAAACAGAAATACAATTAATGGTTTGTTTTTAGTGAATGACTTTTCATGGTTTCTCTTTCTTGCTACAGTTCTTTACACACCTCTCCCCCATTTGTCCACTCCTGTGATCACACCCTTCTCAGGGACAGTTCTCCAACAGCAGATTTGGTAAAAAAAAAAAATGTCCATCCCATATATTTTAATATTTGTAAAAATCCATATACATATTTCAACAAACAGACAAGGCTGCTGTAATCATAGGACTTGACTAACTAGTAAGCATGTTTTTCATTAGTGAAATACCGTATTTTTCGCCCTATAAGACGCACCTGCCTATAAGACGCACCTAGGTTTTTGAGGAGGAAAATAAGAAAAATATTTTGAACCAAAAGGTGTACTTTTGGTGGTTTTTTTTTACTAATGGTGTCCTGTGCATGACACTATTATGATGCATTGTTATGGGGGATCTGTGGATGACGCACTGTTATGGGGGCATCTGTGGAAGATGCACTGTTATGGGGGCATCTGTGGATGATGCACTGTTATGGGGGCATCTGTGGAGGACACACTGTTATGGGGGCATCTGTGGATGACGCACTGTTATGTGGGGATCTCTGGATGACCGCTGTTATGTGGGGGAGCTACGGATGGCACTGGTATGGGGGCATCTGGGGATGGCACTGGTATGGGGGCATCTGGGGATGGCACTGGTATGGGGGCATCTGGGGATGGCACTGTATGGGGGCATCTGGGGATGGCACTGTATGGGGGCATCTGGGAATGTCACTGCTATGGGAGGAATCTGTGGATGACTCATAGCATTTTATGCTATGTGTCCTCCACAGATTCCGGCCCCCCCCCCATAACAGTGGCTGCGATGACCCCCAATACAGGGGCTGTGGGCGGCATCTTGTTTGCTAATGACAGCGGGCCCGTGCAGTAACTGTATTCTACTACACCGGCCCGCTGTAGTAATGTTATAGGCGATGTTTAAAACTATCATCTTCATTAAACTTGATGCTGGCAGTATTACCCTACCTCCTATAATCTACGATCGCAGGCAGGACTGGAGTCAGGAGGCCGGCGGGCGGGAGTCGGCAGCGTGACTTCATGCGCCTGTGCCGTCTGCTTCATTCATAAAGTGGGCGGAGCAGGCGCGTGACGTTATGCTGCCGCCGCCAGCCCGCCCTCCTGACTCTAGTCCTGCTTGCGATCGTAGATTATAGGAGGTAGGGTAATACTGCCAGCATTAAGTTTAATGAAGATGATAGTTTTAAACATCGCCTATAACATTACTACAGCGGGCCCGGTGTAGTAGAATACAGTTACTGCACGGGCCCCGCTGTCATTAGCCAACAAGATGCCGCCCACAGCCCCTCCTCATTGATACACGCGCTGGCTGCGCTCTTCAGCAGCGCGGCGGTGTATCAGTGTTTGCCGCATTCGCCCTATAAGACGCAGCACTATTTTTCCCCCACTTTTGGGGGGGAAAAAGTGCATCTTATAGGGCGAAAAATACAGTAATACTTTATTTTGTTTTCAATAATAAGCCATTGGTCCGTATTTATTATTTAGTTTGTGCCTGATATTGATGGAGACTGTACAGGTCTGAAATTGCACCAATTGTCTTCACTGAAAAAAGCCATAAGGGGAATGGTAAACTGTAAACACACTATTAACGATGTGTTAGATGGAATATTTAGGCCAATGATTGAGAAAAGACATTCATGGGAACTAAAGATGAGCAAACCTTTTAAGATTCAGATCATTGATTCTACCTGAACCAAAGTTGCAGAGAGAGGGAGCCTACTCTGAGTTTCTCAACAATATCCAGTTAGGTCCAGAAATATTTGGACAGTGACACAATTTTTTCATGATTTGGGCTCTGCATACCACCACATTGGATTTGACAACTTAAAGATGCAATTGAAGTGTACAGGGGGATTAAACAAAAATATCCTGTGAAACGTTTAGGAATTTCAACCATTTTTCTGCAACACCTCCTTATTTCAGAGGCTCAAACATAATTGGACAAATTAACAGAACCATAAATAAAATGATCACTTAATCCTTTTAGGGACTCCTTTGCAGGCAATGACTGCCTGAAGTCTGGAACCCATGAACATCACCAAATGCTGGGTTTCCTCCTTTGTGACGCTTTGCCAGTCCTTTATTGCAGCTGTCTTCAGTTGTTGCTTGTTTGCCATGCATGCTCGATCGGGTGATTGAGAGAAATGTTTTGCACCTTGTGATGAAACCTCTGTATTTGCTCTCAAGACTTCTCTTTGTAGTAGACTTGGATACTGATACGCCTACTTCCTGGAGTGTGTACTTCACTTGGGTGGATGTTATGAGGCGGTTTTTCTTCACCATGGAAAGGATTCCGCGATCATCCACCACTGTTGTCTTCTGTGGATGGGAGCTATCCAGGCGTTTTTTGTCCTTAACAAGAATGGATTTCTGATGGATTTCTTTTTTTAGCCTCATGATGGTTTGTTTGTTTCACTTCTATTTCTTTGACTGCATGCTGTGAGTTCACAGCAACAGCTTCCAAATGCAGATGCCACACCTAGAAACAACTCCAGACCTTTTACCTGCTTAATCGATGATGGCTTTACAAGGGAATACCCCAAGTAGCGCATTAAATAGCTTTTGAGATAACTGTCCAATTACCTTTAATTGGTCCCATGAAAAAAAAGACAGCTATATATTAAGATGTGAATACCCTCTAATTAAAGCTGAGTCTGCACTTTAAGCCCATATGGATTATATAATTGTATCTTGAATATGTTTTGGTAAACTGCTAAAATGCAAATTCTTGTGTCACTGGCCAAATATTTTTGGACCTATCTGTATATGCGTTACAGAGAGTGCCAGGTATACGTAGTACATATGCAAAAAGAGAATGCCCCAAGGCTAGTCATCTAAGCAAGGCATTTTTCGCTTGAGAAATTCTGGTTCTTTTGTCTTAAGTGGGATATTCTAGTTGCTTTAGTTGAATATTGGGTGGGTCTCCTCTCCTCAATTTTCCACTATTTATTCCCACTTTCATTGGTGTCCTCAAACTGTTCATTAAGTGCTTATTCATAATTAGATTTTTATCTATTGCTATCCTTGCAACTCCATATACTGCTTCACTGGAAACAAAACATGCAAGCTAGTCTCCTTTGCAAAAGAAAAGAAAAACTGTCTCGAACAAGGAATACAGCTTTCTCGCCCATATTCCTTGGGGGACACAGGAAACCATGGGTATAGCTCAGCTCCCTAGGAGGCGTGACACTAAGTGAAAGCTGTAAGCCCCTCCTCCAGCAGCTACACCCCAGCCTGGAGAGAGAGACTACCAGTTTTTGCTTAGTGTCCAAGGGGCTGTTATCCTTGTCATTTTTCATTTTTGATTATTTTATTTTTTATTTTTCTTCTAGATCATCTGGGACAACAGAGACGCACTAGACCTATCTGTTTCTCCCGGGGTTGAGCTGCGCCAGTGCCGGCAACCGCACTGCTGCCTCCCCCACAGAAGGCAAGGTGGATCTGGGCAGCACTAGCTCCCCTACATCCCGCCAGCGCAAGGGTCGCCCGCACGCCAAGTCCCTCTCCCACCTTCCTGCCACTGCGGTGCCAGTAGCTGAAGGGGCGACCCTGCTGGATGGAACGAGGGCGAAGACAGCGGACGGTGAGAGTGGCTACTCCAGCCCTGACCCCCCCCCAATCCCTCCGCTGCTACATACACCGCCCCTTGGTGTTCACAGGGGATTCCTCTAATTCCCCACTGCCACCCGGTAGGACAGTCAACCCCTGGCCTCTGCATGGAGTCCAGACTGCCAACACTCCATCAGTTCCCCTCTTTTCTAGCCCTTCCTCATGAAGGGCTTACAGGCTGCCTGCCCACCTCCCAAATGAGCATTTCCTGGCGATTCCCCACAGGATCGGGCAGGCTCACAATCAGGGCGCATTCTCATGCGCCTGTGCACCTCGGGGGTTAATGGTCGGGTGCCGTCCTCTTCCCGCGGCACCTGACTTTTTTTCTCCGTATCGGCTTCGGGCAGACTACTGGCTATACGCTCCTGAGCTGGGCGGTGGCCACCTACTAACTGCCCTACCTTGCGGCCCGGCATCCTGCTTCGGCTGCCCTCACTTGACGCTCCCCCACTGCAGCGCCTTGGGGGTTAACTAATTTTGCCGCGCACGGCGCTCTCCAGGGGGGCGGAGCTTCCTTCTCCCACGCTCCGCTCCTTCCCGCCGCTTTGCTGTGCTGCTCATCGCGTCACACTGCCGCTGCCGGACCTCCAGGGACCTCATTCTGCTGCCGCTCCTGCCATACTCTCAACAGCTTACCTCAGTCTGCGCTGCTCTGCTGCTACCTTTTGTGCGCCACTTCAGGCTCCGGTAGGACAGTTAACCCCCACCACTCCAGTGACCTGTTTGGGTGTAGGCCTCTGTTTCCCTTTTTTCCTGGGGTGTAACCCTTTCAGTGCTCCCTCCAGCATGTCAGACCCTTCTGGGGCCGCCAAGCCATGGTACCATACATGTACCGCTCGCAGGGAACCCTTCCCCCGTGGGCAGTCTGATCCGCATTGCGCTGCATGCCAGGCCCCGTTGCAGCGTCAATCGCCCGCAGCGCCGCCCTCCGTCCCCTCTGAGCCACCTGAATGGGCTAGATCCCTTTCCCAGGCCGTGGAAAGTCTCACCCATGTCGTAGGTCGCCTTGTGGATAGGCCTCCTACCCCGCAGGCTGCCACGCCTCCTGTCGCACCCTCCGGGCCCAACGCTTCCGCCGCTCTCGCCGGTTCACCCCCAACCAGTGAACCTTCCAGAGCTCGGCACTCTCGGAAGCGTCTCAGAGTTGAGCGCGCATCCTCGTCAGATGCGTCCCTCTCCCCGCCACGCGTGCATGCTCAGTCGGGCCTCTCCTCTCCAAAGGATTCGCCCTCTGAAGGTGAACTGGCGGATTCGGATTTGGAAATGGACTCGGCTCTGCCGTCTAAGCTAGCCTCCGCGGTGGGTCAACTCATCTCTAATATTCGTGACACCTTTAAGGTGCATGACGACCCTCCTAGCTCGGATCCTGCCAGCGTTTCCTTTTTCCGCCCTAAGCAGGCTTCCAAAGTCTTTCCAATCCACTCTGATTTTTCTTCTGTGGTTTCTAAGGCTTGGGCTCGCCCCGACGCCCGCTTCGCGACATATGTTATCCCTTTCCAGCCGACGTCGCCACCTTGTCGTCCCCGCCTAAAGTGGACCCCCCTGTGGCACGCCTGTCCAAAACCACGGCCATTCCTGTCCCCGACGGCTCCTCCCTTCAGTCAGCTGAGGACCGTCGTATGGAGTCGTTCTCCAAGGGCATTTTTGCTGCCTCCGGTTCTGCCCTTAGACCGGTCTTTGCCTCCGCATGGGCGGGTAAGGCGATCTCTGCATGGGGTCTGCAGCTTGAACAGGACTTGGATTCGTATATCCCGATCCAGGACCTCCGTTCCTTGGCCCAGCTTATTGTTCGGGCGGGGAACTTTGTTTGTGAGGCCTCCCTTGATGCTGGAGCTCTTATCGCCCGCTCCTCTGCCTTGGCCGTTTCCGTCAGGAGGGAGCTCTGGCTAAAGGTTTGGACGGCGGACGCCGCCTCAAAGCGTTCCTTGGCGGGGCTGCCCTTTGCGGGTTCCCGTCTATTCGGGACCCGCTTGGACGAACTTATTTCGGAAGCCGCGGGTGGTAAAAGCACTCACCTTCCGCAGCCCCGGGCCAAGGGCATTCCTCGCGGACGTCCGGGGATGCCTCGCTTTCTGCCCTCCCGCAGGACTTCTGGGGCTCGTCCCGCAGCCGCTGCTTCCGCCCCTCCCCAGGATAGGCGCCGGAAGCCATTTTTTCGTGCACAGCCCTCCTGGCGCAAGTCACAGGCTGCCCGCCCTGCCGCGGCAAAACAGTCTTCCGCCTGAAGGTACGCCCCCACCCACTCGGCGTGGCTATTAAGACCGCCGTCTTGACGCGTAGGGGTTTTTCCGCGGACGTGGTTCGTACCATGATCCGCGCCCGTAAGCCGTTAGTTCTCTGAAGGATCAGGTTTCGGCACTGTCCATTCTCTTCCAGCGTCCCTTGGCCCCCCTCGGACCTATCAAGACCTTTCTCCAGGGTGTGGCGCACTCAGTTCCTCCGTACCGACCTCCGGTACCACCCTGGGTTCTGAACCTGGTTCTCTCTGCTCTCCAGTCTTCCCCCTTTGAACCGCTGCGGCAGGTTTCTCTACGTCTCCTGTCCTGCAAGGTTATTTTCCTGGTGGCTGTCACTTCCCTCAGGAGGGTGTCCGAGTTGGCGGCGCTTTCCTGTTCGGCACCCTTTCTGGTGTTCCACCAGGATAAGGTTGTCCTTCGTCCGGTTCCTTCATTCCTCCCTAAGGTGTTATCCGCCTTTCATCTGAACGAGGATATTGTCCTCCCCTCCTTGTGTCCTTCCCCTTCCCACCCCCGGGAACGGGAACTTCATCGTCTGGACGTGGTCAGGGCTCTTCAACTTTATCTGGAGGTCACTAGTTCCTTCCGGCGTACTGACTCCCTGTTTGTGGTTCCGGAAGGTTCGCGCAAGGGGATGGCGGCCTCTAAGGTTGCTATCGCCCATTTTGTCAGAATGGCAATTTCCGAGGCTTATCGGGCCAAGGGCAGGGTTCCGCCCCTCGGTGTTACTGCTCACTCAACCAGAGCGGTTGGTGCGTCTTGGGCTCAGAGGCATCGGGCTTCGGCGGAACAGTTGTGCAAGGCAGCCACCTGGTCTTCCTTGCACACCTTCACTAAATTCTACAAGGTGCACACTCATGCGTCGGCTGACGCTGCTTTGGGCCGTCTGGTGTTGCAGGCGGCGGTCCCCTGATGTTTCGGGTGTTAGCCTGGGAGTTGTGGTCCCTCCCTTCTGGGACTGCTCTGGAACGTCCCATCGTTTCCTGTGTCCTCCAAGGAATATGGGCGAGAAAACGAGACTTTTGTATAACTTACCAGTAAAGTCTCTTTCTCGCTCTTCCTTGGGGGACACAGCACCCGCCCTTCATCGGTTTTTGGTTATGGTTTTGGTTGCCCCCGTTGGGTGCTTGACAGTTGTTGTTTTTTTCCGGTTGGTGGTTATCTTTCACTACTTGGACACGCAACTGGTAGTCTCTCTCTCCAGGCTGGGGTATAGCTGCTGGAGGAGGGGCTTACAGCTTTCAGTTAGTGTCACGCCTCCTAGGGAGCTGAGCTATACCCATGGTTTCCTGTGTCCCCCAAGGAAGAGCGAGAAAGAGACTTTACTGGTAAGTTATACAAAAGTCTCGTTTTTTCTGGGTAACTACCCTTAAACAGAACTGAGCATAGAAACTTGCCTTGGTTGGTGTTCTATTTTTTTTTCTTATGGAAGTTGCCAAGTAATGTATGTCAATGTTCCTTCCTGGGTTTCTGGGGAAAATATATGAAAAGTACAGCTGCTAGCATCAGATAGGCTTAGGAAAACTATGCTGAAAAGCTTTCCCAGAAACCTAGAGGGGGAATTGCCTGGCCTATAATGCTTTGCACATGTACTATACATATGCGCTCTCCGTAATGAGAGAGTACCCTCCGAGACAACTCATATATATTGCAGAGAAGCCCTAAGTAGCATGATAGTCTTTTTCTCATTCCTACAAAATGTTTGTTAGAATCTTAACGTTTTGGGAAATTCAGGATGAATCCCAAACTAGTAGAATCGATTTGCTGATCCTAAGCAACCCTTGATGTGAAACCCTTTACAGCTCCATGCCACATCATATGGGCTGTCTAGCAATATACACTCACCTAAAGAATTATTAGGAACACCATACTAATACGGTGTTGGACCCCCTTTTGCCTTCAGAACTGCCCTAATTCTACGTGGCATTGATTCTACAAGGTGCTGATGGCATTCTTTAGAAACGTTGGCCCAGGGCGGAGCCTGGCAGCAGAGCGCACAAGACATGCTTCTGTGAGCTCTGCAGACGACCGCTGATAAAAGAGCATATTCAGCAAATATCCTAAGCCCATAATGGGGAAATCTTCAAGGGAGAGATCCAGGGAGGCGTCAGGAGCTTCCACACCTGGACCTACCAGAGAAGAAATGGATAAATTTGTCCGCAAAAGACTGATTACCCCTGCTAAACCTAGGCCCAAGATGGTGCCGCATCAAGACACAGTCGCTCCTTCCGAGAGCTCGGCTGAATCAGGAGGGGATAGCGAACCCGAACAGGGGAGAGATGAAGAAGATCTTCCAGTATCCAGACGTTTTATGAAAGATCTTATCACAGAGGCTCTCGCTCCACTCGAAAGATCTCACAGACATCAGACACGACATGCGACAGATTGCGGACTGTGTGGATGAGCTGGAGTCGCACCAAGACAAGGTAACCTGCCACTCTATCGCAGTTGCTAGCAGTCTAGACAAGGTACAGGCCCATATCAACCAGCTTTATAACCTATCCGAAGATCAAGATAATCGCGGCAGGCGCAATAACTTGCGCTTTAAAGACCTGCCAGAGTCTGTCTCCACAGAAGAGCTGAGGGGCGCCATATTGGAGATCTGTAACATGCTTTTAGGCCCAGACAATGGCCTGGATCTTACTATGGACAGAGTCCACCGAGCACTGCGGCCTCCCCCCAAGTCAGGAGATCCCCCAAGGGACGTTATATGCCGCCTGCTCAACTTTCAGTCCAAAGACAAAATATTACACGCGGCAAGAAACAAAAAATCTATAGTGTTTGGTGATGCGGAATTGTTCCTCTTCCAAGATCTATCTCCGATCACCTTGCAAAAATGCAGGACATTAAAACTGCTCCTTGTGAAACTCAGGGATCTGAACATTACCTATAAATGGCTTCACCCCTTCGGCCTTTTCATTAACGCGCCAAACAGAAAACTGGTTGTTCGATCTCCAGCTGATTTACCTGGGGTCTATGACACCCTTGATCTTGCAGACTTGTAAATACCTGACTGGAACTCTGCCACGGATCTCACAGATTTTTCGGATCTTCCATCTCCAGCGTCTTGGATACAAGCAGGCAGACCCGCGGAGTGCCGGAGCAAAAGGAAAGCAGGGAGAAACACTCCCAGGAAACCTACATTTCCTGGTGAAGACACCTGAACTCCCTCACTCTGTCCATCGTACTGGACTTTTTGTATATTAGTGGTGCATCACCCTGATTTTTGATAAGTATACATCAATATTTTATATATAGAGAATGCACTTGTAGTTTTCCTTATATGGCTAACAACTATAGGTGATCGCTCAGAAATTGCGCCCTATTAGTTCTATTTGCTCTCTTATCTCTATTTGGTCGTTATGTTTTACTGCCAACTTCACCCCTTTATGTTGCGTCGGTATATGATATACTTTATGCAAAATCATCACTTTCTGCCAGAGCAGTGTTCTGTTGATGACTTGTTTTCCTCCTTTTTCCCTCTGACTTTCCTCCACCCCTTGTCTTTTAGGTCCTTTTCTTCACCCTTTTATCTCCATGCTGTGAGGTTCAATACTGACAACACATAATGGCAGACATTAAGGTATGTACCTTTAATGTTAAAGGCATGAATATTCCTGCCAAACGCTCTCAAATATGTATAGCTCTGAAAAAACAAAAGGTAAACTTCGCCCTCTTACAGGAGACACACTTCAGGAGTGGGCATGTTCCCTGCATGTCCAAATCGACATTTAATCAGTGGTTCCATGCCCCCTCCTGCAGTGGCTCCTCCAGGGGTGTTTCAATTGCTATCCACAAAAACTCACCTATGGTAATCAGTTCAACATTTTCAGATAGGGATGGCCGTTTTATATTTATAAAAGGCTCTATTGGCACACGAACCATTACATTAGGTTCCATATATGCACCTAATGTGGGACAAGCCGATTGGCTTTGCCGCACTCTCTCCACTTTCCAGGAATTTGCTAAAGGGATCATTATCCTGGGCGGCGACATTAATGTGGCATTGGACCCCCTCATTGATACATCAGGAGGTACCTCCTCTTTGTCATATGAGGCCCTGAGAAGAATTAGAACTGGTTTGGCCTCAACAGGGCTTGTGGACTCCTGGAGGACGCTGAATCCCTCAGTAAAAGATTTTACATTCTACTCTGGGGTCCACAAGTCCTACCAAAGGTTAGATTATCTATTTGTACCCCCCAATCTGTTGTCGACATGCCAGAATACCTCAATTGGGAGTATTTTACTCTCGGACCATGCTCCTGTATTTCTTGACTTACAATTTTCTTTTCTTCCTAAACCTCAGTACATGTGGAGACTAGATGGGACCATTCTCAGCCATCCAGACAATGGTAAAGACATCCGTAAGTGCTTATTAGAGTATTTTTCGACGAACGAGTCAGGTGAGGTCCAACTGAGTACTGTCTGGGAAGCGCATAAAGCGGTTGTCCGCGGTCACATCATCTCCTTATGCTCCCACTTGCGAAAACAAAGAGAATCTAAAATTCTCTCTCTGCAGAAAAAAATTCAATCCCTTGAGTCTCTTCACAAAAGACATATGACTCAAAATATCCTTGATCAGTTGTCTCTCCTGCACTCGGAGTTGAAAAATATTCTGAACTCCAGAACCACTAAGCTTTATCTCTCTGCGAGATACAGACACTATGCGCACGGAGATAAAGCTTCTAAGTTCATGATGGCTTCCCTGAAAAAACGGAAGACTCGCTCATATATCCACTCTATAAAAGACGCTGATTCCAAATTATTAATGTTCACTGAAAAGATTGCAAACAGGTTCAGTGTCTTCTATCACTCTCTCTATAATCTTAGGACAGCAGATGATTCTTCTCGCACCCAACAGAGGAGAGATGATATTGATGGTTGGTTATCTGAGCTGCACCTTCCTTCCCTTACCACAGACCAAGCGCACGATCTCACAAAACCATTTTCCTTACAAGAACTTACTGATACGCTTAAGGGCCTACCCCCACACAAAAGCCCAGGTCCTGACGGCCTACCCGCATCATATTATAAGACCTTTCAAGATGTCCTGACCCCTCGGCTGCTAGGTCTATGTAATGGAGTGCTAGGTTCTTCCCCGCTTCCCCCACATATGCTTTCTGCTATGATTACTATCCTCCCTAAAGAGGGAAAAGACCCTGCCTCTTGTGCCAGCTACAGGCCCATCTCTCTTCTCAACATTGATTTGAAAATATTTGCAAAACTCTTAGCGACCAGGTTGCAAAGATTGATGCCTTCCCTAATAAATGCTGAACAGGTGGGCTTTGTGGCTGGCCGGGAAGGTAGGATGAATACGGTGAGATTAGTAAATATCATACATTATGCCAGACAGCACAATGTCCCACTGGCCTTACTGGGGACAGACGCCGAAAAGACTTTCGACCGAGTAGATTGGTTATTTATGCAAAGAGCCTTGCTTAAATTCGGTATCCCTGCACAATTTGTTGCGCCTGTCATGTCCATGTATGCCAAACCCACAGCCCAAGTATGGGTCAATGGTACTCTCTCACCATGTTTTAAGATAAGTAATGGCACCAGGCAGGGGTCCCCCCTGTCACCCTTTTTGTTCATTCTGACGGTGGAATGCCTCTTTCAGGCCATACGACAGGACGAACACATTAAGGGTTTGACCATTCAAGGGGAACAACATCAATTAGCAGCATTCGCTGATGATTTACTAGTCATAATAACCAATCCTGAGGAGGCCTTCCTGGCTATCTGTTCCCAGTTTGATAGATTTGGACAGTTGTCAAATTTTTTGATCAACCCGAATAAATCCCAGGTACTGAACGTCACTCTTAGCAAGCAACGACAAGCGTTTCTCCAATTAAAGACTCCATACATGTGGTCATCCTCATCAATTAAATTTTTAGGAGACAACATCACTGCGGACCCTCATAACCTCTATACAGACAATTTTAGATCCCTTGTCCCTTCTCTTCAGAAGTCCATTGATGCCTGGGACATACCATTTGCGTCCTGGTTTGGCAGGAGAACACTACTTAAATCTGTCCTGTTGCCAAAAAATGTATATTACATGCAGGTCCTACCTATCTCCCTACCTAATTCTTTCTTCGCCTCCATTAAAAAACTGTTTGCCTCTTTTCTTTGGAACAAACGCAAGTCTAGGCTTCCACATAAATTGCTAATACAACACGGTGCCAGGGGTGGAATAGGACTCCCTGACGTCTCCCTGTATCATAAAGCGATCCAATGCTGTCTTAAATGGTTCAGACAACCACCTGACCGTTTAGACTTACAAGTAGAAAATGGTATGGCGGAAGCCCCAATTAGAGCCCTCCTCTTTCGACAGATTCAATTTGAATCTCTAGTCCTAGCTGCTGCTGACCCAAAGAAAAAAATATCAACATTGTATGCGCTGTTAGTTTCCCTCAAAAAGCCTCAAGGATATTTATTCTTCGACAGGTGGGAAGGGGACTTGAAGCTTCAATTCACATCTATGGAAAAGAAAACCTTACTGTCCTCCTCTCCCAAAACCTCTAAATGCGTGAGGCTACAAGAAAATATGTATAAAATGTTGACTAGATGGTATTACACTCCTGAACGTCTTCACTCGATGTACCCAAATGTCGACCCCCATTTTTGGAGGTGTAATTCCAGTATGGGTACCTTCTTCCACATCTGGTGGGACTGTCCAAAAATATCAACGTTCTGGAGTGCGATATGTTCCATCCTCTCCACAGTCAGTAAAACCCAATGCAACCCTACAGCTAAACTTTGTCTACTGGGTTTAATGTCAGATATGAAAAACGACAAACATATGAAAACATTGCTTACCACACTGCTGGTTGCTGCCAGAGTGCTGATTGCTCACAACTGGAAATCAGATCAAACCCCTGTGATCCCACACTGGTTATCCAAGTGCGATAGCATTTATAGGCTGGAACAAATAGCCAGTTGGGATATGAGAACCCCAGCCTCATTTCAGTCAATTTGGTCCCCTTGGCGTACCTACTGCTCCTCACAACTATCCAATGATATCCACTCAAACCTTAATTAATGTTGTTCATCGCTCAACACGACAGCACTGGACCTCTCTCTTCTCTCTCTCTCTCTTTCCTCACCCCTACTTACTTCCTACCCTCCCCTTACTTTCCTTGACCATCCCTCCCCCGTTAATGTGGTTTATATGACTATGTGGATACTGTCTGTATAGAGGGACTTGAATCCCAAGAGACATACCATGTTTTTTCCTCAGACCTCACGGTACTTAGGTCCTCCCAGATATCTGGTTTGAACCACTCTCATGGCTTTCTTTTGCTGGTAAAGCTCTGTATTGTCTGCTATATTATTGTGTATTCTGAGAATTGGGTCTGCGTACCCTTTACATTGACTCAATGTATGTCTCCAAAATATGTACACTTTTGTTTTACAATAAACATTTTGTTAAAATAAAAAATAAAAATAAAAAAGAAACGTTGGCCCATATTGATAGTATAGCATCTTGCAGTTGATGGAGATTTGAGGGATGCACATCCAAGGCACGAAGCTCCTGTTCCACCACACCCCAAAGATGCTCTATTGGGTTGAGATCTGGTGACTGTGAGGGCCATTTTAGTACAGTGAACTCATTGTCATGTTCAAGAAACCAATTTGAAATGATTCGAGCTTTGTGACATGGTGCATTATCCTGCTGAAATTAGCCATCAGAGGATGGGTACATGGTGGTCATGAAGGGATGGACATGGTCAGAAACAATGCTCAGGTAGCTTGTGGCATTTAAACGATGCCAATTGGCACTAAGGGGCCTAAAGTGTGCCCAGAAAACATCCCCCACACATTACACCGCCACCAGCCTGCACAGTGGTAAGAAGGCATGATGGATACATGTTCTCATTCTGTTTACGCCAAATTCGGACTCAACCATTTGAATGTCTGAACAGAAATCGAGACTCATCAGACCAGGCAACATTTTTCCAGTCTTCAACAGTCCAATTTTGGTGAGCTCGTGCAAATTTTAGCCTCTTTTTCCTATTTGTAGTGGAGATGAGTGGTACCCGGTGGGGTCTTCTGCTGTTGTAGCCCATCCGCCTCAAGGTTGTGCGTGTTGTGGCTTCACAAATGCTTTGCTGCATACCTCGGTTGTAACGAGTGGTTATTTTAGTCAACGTTACTATTCTATCAGCTTGAATCAGTCGGCCCATTCTCCTCTGACCTCTAGCATCAACAAGGCATTTTCTCCCACAGGACTGCCGCATACCGGATGTTTTTCCCTTTTCACACCATTCTTTGTAAACCCTAGAAATAGTTGTGTGTGAAAATCCCTGTAACTGAGCAGATTGTGAAATACTTAGACCGGCCCGTCTGGCACCAACAACCATGCCACGTTCAAAATTGCTTAAATCACCTTTCTTTCCCATTCTGACATTCAGTTTGGAGTTTAGGAGATTGTCTTGACCAGGACCACACCCCTAAATGCATTGAAGCAACTGCCATGTGATTGGTTGACTAGATAATTGCATTAATGAGAAATAGAACAAGTGTTCCTAATAATTCTTTAGGTGAGTGTATACCTTCTGTCAAGAAACGGGGGGAATAGCTCCAATTATTATTTTCTGGTTTATTTTATTTTGGAACATACCTCTACCTGGGCTGGTGAGAGGGAGTTTGTGTTTTGTGAATTGATGGACCACTGGACGTCAACGGTCTGGTAAAGCGATGACGTTGTTATCCTATAGAAGTAAGGAACAGTTTCTGGACAAGAATCAACTTGGTTTTATACTTTACATCCAAGATTAACAACATTTTTAGATCTTTCAATTACCATCGGCAGCACAGGTAAAATGACCACCAATATGTATTGGAAAAAAACGGCCACTGATCATTTATTAAGGCGGGAAAGTGGGCATTATACTGCCCTTAAAAGGGGCATTCCTAAGGGGCAGTATCTTAGAGTGCTGAGAAATTGCTCAGAAATAGCCGACTTTAAGATAGCGGCCCATAATTTGATTTATTAAGCGGGGCTACCCATATAAGGTGGTTAAGCAGGTGTACCAATAGCAGGCATTCCGGGCGGCCGGCGCGTCACTCACTGACGTCACGTGCCTGCGCCGCCTGCTTCATTCATAAAGTAGGCGGCGCAGGCACGTGACGTCAGTGAGTGACGCGCCGGGCGCCCGGAATGCCTGCTATCAACTGAACAAGCCGTGTGTCGGTAATATTAGGGGTGGGGGGCATGGACCAGAACTTTTAATTGATTTAGATACCTTATATTTTAATAGTGCAGCACTGGAGCAGGGGGCCGGGTACAGTCACTGCACCGGCCCCTCCGCAATTGCCGGCCCCCAGCTCCTCCTCCCAGTCCCTCCCCGCTCGCTCAGTTTTATGGGGGGAGGGGGTCTGTGGATGGCACTGTTTTGGGATGGGGGATCTGTGGATGGCACTGTTATGGGATGGGGATCTGTGGATGGCACTGTTATGGGGTGGGAGGGTCTGTGGATGACACATATATAACAGTGCCATCCACAGATCCCCATAACAGTGCCATCCACAGATCCCCCATAACAGTGCCAGCCCTGTTATGGGGGATCTGTGAAGGATACTGTTACAGGAGGGCTGTAACATTATCCTTCACAGATCCCCCATAACAGTATCCTTCACAGATCCCCCATAACAGTGTCAGTCACAGATCCCCCATAAGTGTCAGTCACAGACCCCCATAACAGTGCATCATCCACAGATCCCCCATAACAGTGTGTCATCCCCAGATCCCCCATAACAGTACGTCATCCCCAGATCCCCATAACAGTGCCATCCCCAGATCCCCCATAACAGTGTCCTTCACAGATCCCCCATAACAGTGACATCCACAGATCCCCATAATAGTGCCATCCACAGACCACCATTAGTTCCAAAAGCACACCTTTTGGTTAGAAATATTTTTTCTTATTTTCCTCCCCAAAAACCCCAGGTGCGTCTTATGGGTCGGTGCGTCTTATAGGGCGAAAAATACTGTATATATAAACCATCCTGCACGATATGGTATTAAATGTGCAGATGTATATGGCTGCATTACAAAATAACAGAAAATAATGCACTATAAAATTACATGCAAGCATAACATATGGACTAGGCCCTCACTCTTGATAAAAACTGAGACGCTTGGTCAATACATTTTGATTAAAAAGCCAACCTACCGACAACAAGGTGGTCTCAGTTCATGCGGGTTCCTATGCTAACCTATTCATGCAGTGGCGCATTTTTCACATTAGCGGCACCCTTCTCTGGTAAACAGCCTGCTGGGTCCATGCTGCCACTAGTGCATGCGTGCCACCGGAAGTCCGCTCTGTCCCCATTCACTATAATGTTTTAAATTAAAGGGTTTGGCCACTCTGTTAGCACTTATTAAAACTATAAAGAAAGCAGGGAGATATTACAGTTACTAATATATCTTCTTAAGCAGATCGTCCTGGTTTCCTTGCTATTGGCAGCCATACCCCTCCTTTCCTGCTCTCACAGCAGCATGTCTCTATCCCTGCAGGTGCCATGAGCTACCTTGTGCATGCCTGTCTGGGTCCTAAAGCACTCTGCTTGTATCAGAGGTGCTTTCCTTCTGTGACTGGCACTTCTGGCTGTGCAGTGCTGGCAGGGGACTTAGCAGGGACCCTTGTTAACCAGTCCCCGACCGCCGTACGCAGGATTGCGTCCTGCGGGCGGCCGGGATCTTCTGTTTGGACGCGCCAGGGCGTCATCTCGCAAAACGCGAGACTTCCTGTGAACGCGCGCGCGTTCACAGTGAAGCGCGTCTCGAGAGTTGGACCACAGCCTGCCAGCGATGATCAATCGCTGGCAGGCTGTAGATGCGATATAAATCGCATCAAACAGCTATATCAGACGCTGTTTTATGAACAGCGTCTGATATAGCTGCTACCTGGTCCTCTGGTGGTCCCATTTTCTGGGATCGACCACCAGAGGACCAGGTAACTCAGTAAAAGTTGCACCAAACACTACACTAACCCCCCTCACCTATTAACCCCTTGATCACCCCATCTAGACCCCTGATCACCCCCTGTCATTGATCACACCCCTTGTAAGGCTCCATTCAGACGTCCATATGTGTTTTGCGGATCCGTGGATTCACGGATCCGCGGATCCGATCCGCAGATCCTCAAAACACGGACACCGGCAATGTGCTTTCCGCATTTTGCAGATCCGCACATTGCCAGAACTATATAGGAAATGCTTTTCTTGTCCGCAGTTGCGGACAAGAATAGGACATGTTCTATATTTTTGCGAGCGGAAGTGCAGACCCGGAGCGCGGATCCGTAATTCCGGATCCGAGCGGGACAAAGTCTGTCCTCATAGAAATGAATGGGTCCGCAATTCCGTTCCGCAAACAGAATTTCGGACGTGTGAATGGGGCATAAGGGTCCCCTATCACCGCCAGTTAGTTAGCTACTTGTTAGGTAGCTAGCGCCCAGCCCACCGCACCGCAGTCACTGATTTTGGCAGAGATTTTTCATCCACATTGCGAATGAAAAAATCTGTGCCGTTAATTTTTTTTCAGCGCAGAGGCTGAACGGAAAAAAAAAATCTCATTAACCGTATGCTCAATATACGGAGAATCGCAGAAACTCCTAATGCTGGCCATACGTGTAATGACTGCGGAGACCCTCAAATGCCAGGGCAGTACAAAAACCCCACATGTGACCCCATTTTAGAAAGAAGACACCCCAAGGTATTCCGTGAGGGGTATGGCGATTTCATGGAAAATTTTATTTTTTGTCACAAGTTAGTGGAATATGAGACTGTAAAAAAAAAAAAACAATTTCCGTAACTTGTGCCCAAACTGATCATTTATTAAGAGCGGGAAAGTGGGCATTATACTGCCCTTAAAAGGGGCATTCCTAAGGGGCAGTATCTTAGAGTGCTGAGAAATTGCTCAGAAATAGCCGACTTTAAGATAGCGGCCCATAATTTGATTTATTAAGCGGGGCTACCCATATAAGGTGGTTAAGCAGGTGTACGTAGCAGCATTCCGGGCGGCCGGCGCGTCACTCACTGGCGTCACGTGCCTGCGCCGCCTGCTTCATTCATAAAGTAGGCGGCGCAGGCGCGTGGCGTCAGTGAGTGGCGCGCCGGCGCCGGAATGCCTGCTATCAACTGAACAAGCCGTGTGCCGGTAATATTAGGGGTGGGGGCATGGACCAGAACTTTTAATTGATTTAGATACCTTATATTTTAATAGTGCAGCACTGGAGCAGGGGGCCGGGTACAGTCACTGCACCGGCCCTCCGCAATTGCCGGCCCCAGCTCCTCCTCCCAGTCCCTCCCCGCTCGCTCAGTTTTATGGGGGGAGGGGGTCTGTGGATGGCACTGTTTTGGGATGGGGGATCTGTGGATGGCACTGTTATGGGATGGGGATCTGTGGATGGCACTGTTATGGGGTGGGGAGGGTCTGTGGATGACACATATATAACAGTGCCATCCACAGATCCCCCATAACAGTGCCATCCACAGATCCCCCATAACAGTGCCAGCCCTGTTATGGGGGATCTGTGAAGGATACTGTTACAGGAGGGCTGTAACAGTATCCTTCACAGATCCCCCATAACAGTATCCTTCACAGATCCCCCATAACAGTGTCAGTCACAGATCCCCCCATACAGTGTCAGTCACAGACCCCCATAACAGTGCATCATCCACAGATCCCCCCATAACAGTGTGTCATCCCCAGATCCCCCATAACAGTACGTCATCCCCAGATCCCCATAACAGTGCCATCCCCAGATCCCCCATAACAGTGTCCTTCACAGATCCCCCCCATAACAGTGACATCCACAGATCCCCCATAATAGTGCCATCCACAGACCACCATTAGTTCCAAAAGCACACCTTTTGGTTAGAAATATTTTTTTTCTTATTTTCCTCCCCAAAAACCCCAGGTGCGTCTTATGGGTCGGTGCGTCTTATAGGGCGAAAAATACTGTATATATAAACCATCCTGCACGATATGGTATTAAATGTGCAGATGTATATGGCTGCATTACAAAATAACAGAAAATAATGCACTATAAAATTACATGCAAGCATAACATATGGACTAGGCCCTCACTCTTGATAAAAACTGAGACGCTTGGTCAATACATTTTGATTAAAAAGCCAACCTACCGACAACAAGGTGGTCTCAGTTCATGCGGGTTCCTATGCTAACCTATTCATGCAGTGGCGCATTTTTCACATTAAGCGGCACCTTCTCTCTGGTAAACAGCCTGCTGGGTCCATGCTGCCACTAGTGCATGCGTGCCACCGGAAGTCCGCTCTGTCCCCATTCACTATAATGTTTTAAATTAAAGGGTTTGGCCACTCTGTTAGCACTTATTAAAACTATAAAGAAAGCAGGGAGATATTACAGTTACTAATATATCTTCTTAAGCAGATCGTCCTGGTTTCCTTGCTATTGGCAGCCATACCCCTCCTTTCCTGCTCTCACAGCAGCATGTCTCTATCCCTGCAGGTGCCATGAGCTACCTTGTGCATGCCTGTCTGGGTCCTAAAGCACTCTGCTTGTATCAGAGGTGCTTTCCTTCTGTGACTGGCACTTCTGGCTGTGCAGTGCTGGCAGGGGACTTAGCAGGGACCCTTGTTAACCAGTCCCCGACCGCCGTACGCAGGATTGCGTCCTGCGGGCGGCCGGGATCTTCTGTTTGGACGCGCCAGGGCGTCATCTCGCGAGACGCGAGACTTCCTGTGAAGCGCGCGCGTTCACAGTGAAGCGCGTCTCGAGAGTTGGACTACAGCCTGCCAGCGATGATCAATCGCTGGCAGGCTGTAGATGCGATATAAATCGCATCAAACAGCTATATCAGACGCTGTTTTATGAACAGCGTCTGATATAGCTGCTACCTGGTCCTCTGGTGGTCCCATTTTCTGGGATCGACCACCAGAGGACCAGGTAACTCAGTAAAGTTGCACCAAACACTACACTAACCACCCCTCACCTATTAACCCCTTGATCACCCCATCTAGACCCCCTGATCACCCCCTGTCATTGATCACACCCCTTGTAAGGCTCCATTCAGACGTCCATATGTGTTTTGCGGATCCGTGGATTCACGGATCCGCGGATCCGATCCGCAGATCCTCAAAACACGGACACCGGCAATGTGCTTTCCGCATTTTGCAGATCCGCACATTGCCAGAACTATATAGGAAATGCTTTTCTTGTCCGCAATTGCGGACAAGAATAGGACATGTTCTATATTTTTGCGGAACGGAAGTGCAGACCGAGCGCGGATCCGTAATTCCGGATCCGAGCGGGACAAAGTCTGTCCTCATAGAAATGAATGGGTCCGCAATTCCGTTCCGCAAACAGAATTTCGGACGTGTGAATGGGGCATAAGGGTCCCCTATCACCGCCAGTTAGTTAGCTACTTGTTAGGTAGCTAGCGCCCAGCCCACCGCACCGCAGTCACTGATTTTGGCAGAGATTTTTCATCCACATTGACGAATGAAAAAAATCTGTGCCGTTCATTTTTTTTTTCAGCGCAGAGGCTGAACGGAAAAAAAATCTCATTAACCGTATGCTCAATATACGGAGAATCGCAGAAACTCCTAATGCTGGCCATACGTGTAATGACTGCGGAGACCCTCAAATGCCAGGGCAGTACAAAAACCCCACATGTGACCCCATTTTAGAAAGAAGACACCCCAAGGTATTCCGTGAGGGGTATGGCGAGTTCATGGAAAATTTTATTTTTGTCACAAGTTAGTGGAATATGAGACTGTAAAAAAAAAAAAAAAACAATTTCCGCTAACTTGTGCCAAATTTTTTTTTCTGTGAACTCGCCATGCCCCTCACAGAATACCTTGGGGTGTCTTCTTTCCACAATGGGGTCACATGTGGGTATTTATACTGCCCTGGCATTTAGGTGTCCTAAAGCGTGAGAATCCAAATGCGTAAAAATGGCCTGTGAAATCCTAAAGGTACTCATTGGTTTTAGGGCCCCTTTGCGCATCTTGGCTGCAAAAAGTGTCACTCATGTGGTATCGCCGTACTCAGGAGAAGTAGGGCAATGTGTTTTGGGGTGTATTTTTACATATACCCATACTGGGTGTGAGAAATATCGCTGTAAACGACAACTTTTTACATTTTTTATTCAAAGTTGTCAATATACAGAGATATTTCTCTCACCCAGCATGGGTATATGTAAAAATACACCCAAACACATCGCCCTACTTCTCCTGAGTACGGCGATACCACATGTGTGTCACTTTTGCAGCCAAGATGCGCAAAGGGGCCCAAATTCCAACGAGTACCTTTTAGGAGGGCATTTTTACGCATTTTCTTCTCACGCTTTAGGGCCCTAAAATGCCAGGGCAGTATAAATACCCCACATGTGACCCCATTTTGGAAAGAAGACACCCAAGGTATTCGCT
Source organism: Bufotes viridis (assembly GCA_033119425.1). Classification (NCBI taxonomy): domain Eukaryota; kingdom Metazoa; phylum Chordata; class Amphibia; order Anura; family Bufonidae; genus Bufotes; species Bufotes viridis. Next base: position 53,716,672 of record CM065598.1, read on the forward strand.
GAGGGCATAATGAGTTCATGAAAAATTAAACTTTTTGTCAAAAGTTAGCGGAAAGGGAGACTTTGTGAGAAAAACAATAAAAAATCAATTTCCACTAACTTGTGCCAAAAAAAAATATTCTATGAACTCGCCATGCCCCTCATGGAATACCTTAGGGTGTCTTCTTTCCAAAATGGGGTCACATGTGGGTATTTCTACTGCCCTGGCATTTAGGGGCCCTAAAGCGTGAGAAGAAAAATGCGTAAAAATGCCCTCCTAAAGGTACTCATTGGAATTTGGGCCCTTTGCGCATCTTGGCTGCAAAAAGTGTCACTCATGTGGTATCGCCGTACTCAGGAGAAGTAGGGCAATGTGTTTTAGGGTGTATTTTTACATATACCCATGCTGGGTGAGAGAAATATCTCTGTATATTGACAACTTTGACATAATATATGTCAAAGTTGTCAATATACAGAGATATTTCTCACACTCAGCATGGGTATATGTAAAATACACCCCAAGCTATGCCCTACGTCTCCTGAGTACGGCGATCCACATGTGTGACACTTTGCAGCCAAATGCAAAGGGCCTAAATCAACGAGTACCTTTAGGTACAGGGCATTTTTACGCATTTTGCTTCTCACGCTTTAGGAGCCCTAAAATGCCAGGGCAGTATAAATACCCACATGTGACCCCATTTTGGAAAGAAGACACCCCAAGGTATTCGTGAGGGCATAATGAGTTCATGAAAATTAAACTTTTTGTCAAAAGTTAGCGGAAAGGAGACTTTGTGAGAATAAACAATAAAAATCAATTTCCACTAACTTGTGCCAAAAAAAAATATTCTATGAACTCGCCATGCCCCTCATGGAATACCTTGGGGTGTCTTCTTTCCAAAATGGGGTCACACGTGGGTATTTCTACTGTCCTGGCATTTTAGGGGCCCTAAAGCGTGAGAATCTGGAATCAAATGCGTAAAAATGCCCTGTGACCTAAAGGTACTCATTGGAATTTGGGCCCTTTGCATCTTGGCTGCAAAAAGTGTCACTCATGTGGTATCGCCGTACTCAGGAGAAGTAGGGCGATGTGTTTTAGGGTGTATTTTTACATATACCCATACTGGGTGAGAGAAATATCTCTGTATATTGACAACTTTGAATAAAAAACTGTAAAAAGTTGTCGTTTACAGCGATATTTCTCACACGCAGCATGGGTATATGTAAAATACACCCCAAAACACATTGCCCTACGTCTCCTGAGTACGGCGATACCACATGAGTGACACTTTTTTGCAGCCAAGATGCGCAAAGGGGCCCTAAAACCAATGAGTACCTTTAGGATTTCACAGGGCATTTTTATCCATTTGGATTCTCACACTTTAGGGGCCCCTAAAATGCCAGGTGAGTATAAATACCCCACATGTGACCCCATTTTGGAAAGAAGACACCCCAAGGTATTCCGTGAGGGGCATGGTGAGTCCACAGAATTTTTATTTTTTGGCACAAGTCAGCGGAAATTGTTTTTTTTTTTTTATTTTGTTTTTACAAAGTCTCATATTCCACTAACTTGTGACAAAAATAAAATTTTACATGAATTCACCATACCCCTCACAGAATACCTTGGGGTGTCTTCTTTCCAAAATGGGGTCACATGTGGGGTATTTATACTGTCCTGGCATTTTAGGGGCCCCTAAAGGGTGAGAAGAAGTCTGGAATCCAAATGCGTAAAAATGCCCTGTGAAATCCTAAAGGTACTCATTGGTTTTAGGGCCTTTGCACCAGGCTGCAAAAGTGGCACACATGTGGTATCGCCGTACTCAGGAGAAGTAGGGCAATGTGTTTTGGGGTGTATTTTTATATATACCCATACTTTGTGTGAAAAATATCTCTGTAAACGACAACTTTTAAAAAATCTTATACAAAGTTGACAATTTACAGAGATATTTCTCTCACCCAACATGGGTATATGTAAAAATACACCCCAAAACACATTGCCCTACTTCTCCTGAGTACGGCGATACCACATAAGTGCCGCTTTTGCAGCCTGAAATGCAAAGGCCCAAATTCCAACGAGTACCTTTAGGTTTTACATGGCGGCTCACAATTTAGCCCGCCCAAAATGCCAGAACAGTAAACACACCCCACAAATGACTCCATTTCGGAAAGTAGACACCCCAAGGTATTCACTGAGGGCATAGTGAGTCCGTCTGAGATTTTTTTTTTTTTGCCAGAAGTTATCAGAAATTGAAATTTTTTTTTTTTCTTTCTCAGAAAGTGTCATTTTCCGCTAACTTGTGAAAAAAAATGAAATGATACATGAACTCACCAAGCCCCTCCGCGAATACTTTGGGGTGTCTTCTTTCTAAAATGGTGTAATTTGGGGGATATTTATACTATCCTGGCATTCTAGCACCTGAAGAAACATGACAGGCGCTCAGAAAGTCAGAGCTGCTTCAAAATGCCAAAATTCACTTTTTTGCACCATAGTTTGTAAACGCTATAACTTTTACCCAAACCAATAAATATACACTTATTGGATTTTTTTTTATCAAAGACATGTAGAACAATAAATTTAGAGAAAAATTTATATAGAAATGTAGTTTTTTTTAAAAAAGTTTACAACAGAAAGTGAAAAATGTCATTTTTTTGCAAAAATTTCGGTAATTTTTGATTAATAGCAAAAAAAGTAAAAATGTCAGCAGCAATGAAATACCACCAAATGAAAGCTCTATTAGTGAGAAGAAAAGGAGGTAAAATTCATTTGGGTGGTAAGTTGTATGACGGAGCAATAAACGGTGAAATTAGTGTAGTGCGGAATTGTAAAAAGTGGCCTGGTCATTAAGGGTGTTTAAGCTAGGGGGGCTGAAGTGGTTAAAAGCTAAAATAAAGAAACTTTTGCAGGAGGAAGGGAGACTGAGGGGAAGCTGTAATAGCTGATCTGACTGCAGGCTTTGCCCCCTCTGTTTCCCCTGTACTGAGAGGATCCTGCCAACATGTGAGGATATAGAAGAGCCAGGGCAGCGCTGTGGACCACAAACTGTGAGCAATCCCAATGTCTGTCCTGTTTATGGCCCCTCTGCACTGTGTTCTTATCACATACATGATATTACAGCCAGACCAACAGTTCAGGAGCTTTAACCCCTTGTGAGCTGTCAGTATGGCTGAGGTCAGTGTAATCAGCAGCAGTCACTGGTCTCACCATCTATAACTGTGTGCCCTCTCCTTCCTGCACTCTGTATATGGTGATATGTGACCCGCTGTACACTGTATACAATGATCCGTGCTAACAGTAGCCCACGATTGCCTCCGGAAGTCCTCTCCGGCCCTATTGACTTTAATGGGGACAGATCGGAGATGCGGCCGCAGCACGGCAAACATGCAGAGAGAGGAACAGCCTGCCGGACCCTGCTAACGCTAGTGTGAAAGTATCCTTAGTCGTGTGATGATAGGATGCTCCTCTCTTTGTTAACAGATCGATTTGTACAAATTTATTCATCAGAGCTCTTGTGCAACAAAGATCTGTCCCCTTGCTCAACAGCCCCCCTCCTATGGCAGTCCATGCATCCAAACAGAAATCTATGCCAGCTCAGAGCTGCCGTGGATTTCTGGCTTTATTTGAGACAGAAAACTGGCGAAAATTAACATAAATTTGTTGGGGTGACTGGTCACGCCCCCTCCCTGCCATTGTCATGCCCTTTTTTTATTTATTTTTAAAGGCACAGTTAAAAAGTCGCAAACACATTTTAAAGCCACTTTTCAGAAACAAGGGAAATGATAAATCTCCCCCTCTATTCATACTGTTCATGGCTTAAATCCAACGGTGCAACTAGAAATGACTAGGCCCTACAGCAAGTTTATGAATAGGGCACCCTCCCTCCCGCCTAGTGACATAAGTGCTGCCCATAATTATTCATACCCCTGGCAAATTTTGACTTAAAGTTACTTTTATTCAACCAGTAAATCATTTTTTGACGGGAAATGACATAGGTGTCTCCCAAAAGATAATAAGACAATGTACAAGAGGCATTTCTCAGCTTTTATTTACATTTGAGCAAAAAGTGTCCAGTCCAAAATTATTCATACCCTTCACAAACTGTCAGAGTCTGTGGGAAAATCCAAAGTTCTATACCAGGGATCAGCAACCATCGGCGCTCCAGCTGTGGTGAAACTATGACTCCCAGCATGCACACTTGCTTAGCTATTTTCAGAACTCCCATAGAAGTGAATGGAGCATGCTGGGAGTTGTAGTTCCAACACATCTGGAGTGCCGAAGGTTCCTGACCGCTGTTCTATACCATTCCAAATAGTCCAAGCTGTTCTAAAGCATCCTAATTACCCTGATTAATTGGGAACAGCTGTTTTAACTCAACAGGTGAAAAACAGCAGTTCTCTGCAGTTGGTTTGTGGTCAGTCATGGCTAAGACAAAGGAGCTCAGTGCGGACCTGTGGCTGCGCATTGCTCACAAGTCAGGAAAGGGCTGCAAGGCCATTTATAAATGTTTTCAAGTTCCAGTGGCTACAGTGCAAAGTATTATTAAAAAATACAAGATGTACCGCACTGTGGAAAATTTCAGAGGTCATGGTCAGAAGCCAAAAATGATACCTGTGCTGGCCAGGAGGATAGTTAGAGAGGTGAAAAAGAATCCAAGGATCACCACCAAGGCCATCCTGGTGAATCTGGGCTCTGCTGGTGGCAATGTCTCAAGGCAGACAATCCAGCAGACACTGCACACTGCTGAGTTCCACGGATGCAGACCAAGGAGGACGCCACTTCTCCAGATAAGGTACACAAATGCTCGCTTGGCCTTTGCAAAAGCTCATCTGGACAAAGAAGAAGACTTCTGGTCTTCTGTGTTATGGTCAGATGAAACAAAAATTAAATTGTTTGGTCACAATGATGTTTCCTTCATTTGGCGTAAAAAAGGAGAAGCCTTCAACCCAAAGAACACCATCCCCACTGTCAAACATGGTGGTGGTACCCTAATGCTTTGGGGGTGTTTTTCAGCCAATGGACTAGTGAACCTAATCACAGTAAACGCCACCATGAAAGAAGAGCAATATATGAGGATTCTCAACGACAACATCAGGCAGTCTGCAGAGAAACTTGGCCTTGGGCACCAGTGGACATTTCAGCATGACAATGACCCAAAACACACAGCAAAAGTGGTGAAGAAATGGTTAGCAGACAACAACATTAACGTTTTGGAGTCCAGACTTGAATCCAATTGAGAATCTGTGGAGGGAGTTAACCAGCTCTCGACCGCTGCACGCACGGATGCATCCAGGCGGCGGCTGGTTTACTCCTCCTGGACTCATTCGTGCGTCATTTCGCGTTCACAGCAGCGCACAGCTCGGGAGTTATACTACAGCCTGCCAGCGATGATCAATTGCTTGCAGGCTGTAGATGTAAAATACATTGCATCAAACATGTATATCAGACGCTGTTTTGTTAACAGCGTCTGATATACCTGCTACCTGGTCACCTGCTACCTTGTCACTTATTAACCCCTGATTACCCCATATAGACTCCCTGATCACCCCCCTGTCATTGATCACCCCCCTCTATGGCTCCATTCAGACGTCCATATGTGTTTTGCGGATCCGCAAAACACGGACACCGGCAATGTGCTTTCCGCATTTTGCAGATCCGCACATTGCCAGAACTATATAGAAAATGCCTTTTCTTGTCCGCAGTTGCGGACAAGAATAGGACATGTTCTATATTTTTGTGGAACAGAAGTGCGGATCCGCAATTCCGGATCCGAGCGGGACAAAGTCTGTCCCCATAGAAATGAATGGGTCTGCAATTTCGTTCCACAAACAGAATTGCGGACGTGTAAATGGGGCATAAGGGTCCCTTATCACCGCCAGTTAGTTAGCTACTTGTTAGGTAGTTAGCGCCCAGCCCACCGCACCGCAGTCACTGGATTTGGCAGATATTTTTTCATTCACATTGATCGATGCGAATGAAGAAATCTGTGCCGTTCATTTTTTATTTTATTTTTTTTCAGCCCAGAGGCTGAACGGAAAAAAAAAAATCTTATTACCCGTATGCTCAATATAAGGAGAATAGCAGAAACTCCTAATGTTGGCCATACATGTAATGATTGCGGAGACCCTCAAATGCCAGAGCAGTACAAAAACCTCACATGTGACCCCATTTTAGAAAGAAGACACCCCAAGGTATTCCGTGAGGGGTATGGTGAGTTCATGTAAAATTTTATTTTTTGTCACAAGTTATATGAGACTATGTAAAAAAAAAAATATATATATATATAAATTTCCGCTAACTTGTGCCAAAAAAAAAAAAAAATTCTGTGAACTCGCCATACCCCTCACGGAATACCTTGGGCTGTCTTCTTTCCAAAATGGGGTCACATGTGGGGTATTTATACTGTCCTGGCATTTTAGGGGCCCTAAAGCGTGAGAATCCAAATGCGTAAAAATGCCCTGTGAAATCCTAAAGGTACTTATTGGAATTAGGGCCCCTTTGCGCATCTTGGCTGCAAAAAAAGGGTCACTCATGTGGTATTGCCGTACTCAGGAGAAGTAGGGCAATGTGTTTTGGGGTGTATTTTTACATATACCCATACTGTGTGTGAGAAATATCTCTGTAAATGACAGCTTTTTAAAAAAATGTATACAAAGTTGTCAATTTACAGAGATATTTCTCTCACCCAGCATGGGTATATGTAAAAATACACTCCAAACACATTGCCCTACTTCTTCTGAGTACGGCGATACCACATGTGTGACACTTTTTCAGCCTGAGTGCGTAAAGTCCAAAGAGTACCTTTAGGCTTTACAGGGCTGCTCACAATTTAGCCCCGCACAAAATGCCAGAACAGTACAAACACCCCACAAATGACCCCATTTTGGAAAGAAGACACCCCAACCTATTCGCTGAGGGGCATATTCAGTCCATGAAAAATTGAACTTTTGTCACAAGTTAGCGGAAAGGGAGACTTTGTGAGAAAAACAATAAAAATCAATTTCCGCTAACTTGTGCCAAAAAAAATCTTCTATGAACTCGCCATGCCCCTCACGGAATACCTTGGGGTGTCTTCTTTCCAAAATGGGGTCACATGTGGGGTATTTATACTGTCCTGGCATTTTAGGGGTCCTAAAGCGTGAGAAGAAGTCTGGAATCCAAATGTGTAAAAATGCCCTCCTCAAAGGTACTCATTGGAATTAGGGCCCTTTGCGCATCTTGGCTGCAAAAAGTGTCACACATGTGGTATTGCCGTACTCAGAAGAAGTAGGGCAATGTGTTTTGCGGTGTATTTTACATATACCCATGCTGGGTGAGAGAAATATCTCTGTAAATTGACAACTTTGTATAAAAATTTTTAAAAGCTGTCATTTACAGAGATATTTCTCACACACAGTATGGGTATATGTAAAATACACCTAAACACATTGCCCTACTTCTCCTGAATACGGCGATACCACATAAGTGACACTTTGCAGCCAGATGCAAGGCCTAATTCCAATGAGTACCTTTAGGATTTCACAGGGCTTTTTACGCATTTGGATTCTCACGCTTAGGGCCCCTAAAATGCCAGGGCAGTATAAATACCCCACAAGTGACCCCATTTTGGAAAGAAGACACCCCAAGGTATTCCATGAGGGGCATGGCGAGTTAACAGAATTTTTTTCTTTTGGCACAAGTTAGCGGAAATTGTTTTTTTTTACAAAGTCTCATATTCCACTAACTTGTGACAAAAAATAAAATTTACATGAACTCACCATACCCCTCACGGAATACCTTAGGGTGTCTTCTTTGAATTGAGGTCACTGTGAGGTATTTATACTGCCCTAGCATTTTAGGGGTCTCTAAAGCGTGAGAAGAAGTCTGGAATCCAAATGCGTACCCAGGCTGCAAAAAGTGTCACACATGTGGTATCGTCGTACTCAGGAGAAGTAGGTTAAATGTGTTTTGGGGTGTATTTTTACATATACCCATGCTGGGTGAGAGAAATATCTCTGTAAATGACAACTTTTTAATTGTTTTTATGCAAAGTTGACAATTTGCAGAGATATTTCTCTCACCCAGCATGGTATATGTAAAATACACCCCAAACACATTGCCCTACTTCTCCTGAGTACAGCGATACCACATGAGTGACACTTTTTGCAGCCTAAATAGCAAAGGGGCCCAAATTCCAACGAGTACTTTTAGGCTTTACAGGGCTGCTCACAATTTAGCCCCGCCCAAAATGCCAGAACAGTAAACACACCCCACTAATGACACATTGCCCTACTCTCTCCTGAGTACGGCGATACCACATGAATGCACTTCGCAGCCAAGATGCATAAAGGCCCTAATCCAATGAGTACCTTTAGGATTTCACAGGGCATTTTTACGCATTTGGATTCTCACGCTTAGGGTCCCCTAAAATGCCAGGGCAGTATAAATACCCCACAAGTGACCCTATTTTTGGAAAGAAGACACTTAAATTATTCCGTGAGGGGCATGGCCGAGTTCGACAGAAAATATATACATTGGCACAGGTTAGCGGAAATGATATATATATGTTTTTTTACAAAGTCTCATATTCCACTAACTTGTGACAAAAAATAAAAATTTTACATGAACTCACCATACCCCTCACGGAATACCTTGGGCTGTCTTCTTCCAAAATGGGGTCACATGTGGGTATTTATACTGTCCTGGCATTTTAGGGGCCCTAAAGCGTGAGAATCCAAATGCGAAAATGCCCTGTGAAATCCTAAAGGTACTTATTGGAATTCAGGCCCCTTTACGCATCTTGGCTGCAAAAGGGTCACCATATGGCTGCTCGCATCGAGTGAAGGTACAGTTTGGGGTGTATTTACATATCCATTACTGTGTGTGAGAAATATTCTGCAAATGACAGCTTTTTAAAAAAATGTATACAAAGTTGTCAATTTACAGAGATATTTCTCTCACCCAGCATGGGTATATGTAAAAATACACCCCAAAACACATTGCCCTACTTCTTCTGAGTACGGCGATACCACATGTGTGACACTTTTTTCAGCCTGGGTGCGTAAAGTCCAAAGAGTACCTTTAGGCTTTACAGGGCTGCTCACAATTTAGCCCCGCACAAAATGCCAGAACAGTACAAACACCCCACAAATGACCCCATTTTGGAAAGAAGACACCCCAACCTATTCGCTGAGGGGCATATTCAGTCCATGAAAAATTGAACTTTTTGTCACAAGTTAGCGGAAAGGGAGACTTTGTGAGAAAAAACAATAAAAAATCAATTTCCGCTAACTTGTGCCAAAAAAATCTTCTATGAACTCGCCATGCCCCTCACGGAATACCTTGGGGTGTCTTCTTTCCAAAATGGGGTCACATGTGGGGTATTTATACTGTCCTGGCATTTTAGGGGTCCTAAAGCGTGAGAAGAAGTCTGGAATCCAAATGTGTAAAAATGCCCTCCTCAAAGGTACTCATTGGAATTAGGGCCCTTTGCATCTTGGCTGCAAAAGTGTCACACATGTGGTATTGCCGTACTCAGAAGAAGTAGGGCAATGTGTTTTGCGGTGTATTTTACATATACCCATGCTGGGTGAGAGAAATATCTCTGTAAATTGACAACTTTGTATAAAAATTTTTAAAAGCTGTCATTTACAGAGATATTTCTCACACACAGTATGGGTATATGTAAAAATACACCCTAAAACACATTGCCCTACTTCTCCTGAGTACGGCGATACCACATAAGTGACACTTTTTGCAGCCAAGATGCGCAAAGGCCCTAATTCCAATGAGTACCTTTAGGATTTCACAGGGCTTTTTACGCATTTGGATTCTCACGCTTAGGGCCCCTAAAATGCCAGGGCAGTATAAATACCCCACAAGTGACCCCATTTTGGAAAGAAGACACCCCAAGGTATTCCATGAGGGGCATGGCGAGTTAACAGAATTTTTTTTTCTTTTGGCACAAGTTAGCGGAAATTGTTTTTTTTTTTTTTTTACAAAGTCTCATATTCCACTAACTTGTGACAAAAAATAAAATTTTACATGAACTCACCATACCCCTCACGGAATACCTTGGGGTGTCTTCTTTTGAATTGGGGTCACTTGTGGGGTATTTATACTGCCCTAGCATTTTAGGGGTCTCTAAAGCGTGAGAAGAAGTCTGGAATCCAAATGCGTACCCAGGCTGCAAAAAAGTGTCACACATGTGGTATCGCCGTACTCAGGAGAAGTAGGTTAAATGTGTTTTGGGGTGTATTTTTACATATACCCATGCTGGGTGAGAGAAATATCTCTGTAAATGACAACTTTTTAATTGTTTTTTTTATGCAAAGTTGACAATTTGCAGAGATATTTCTCTCACCCAGCATGGGTATATGTAAAAATACACCCCAAAACACATTGCCCTACTTCTCCTGAGTACGGCGATACCACATGAGTGACACTTTTTTGCAGCCTGGGTGCGCAAAGGGGCCCAAATTCCAACGAGTACTTTTAGGCTTTACAGGGCTGCTCACAATTTAGCCCCGCCCAAAATGCCAGAACAGTAAACACACCCCACTAATGACCCCATTTCGGAAAGTAGACACCCCAAGGTATTTACTGAGGGGCATAGTGAGTCCGTGGGAGATTTTATTTTATTTTTTGCCAGAAGTTAGCAGAAATGGAAACTTTATTATTATTTTTTTTCTCAGAAAGTGTCATTTTCCGCTAACTTGTGAAAAAAAATGAAATGATACATGAACTCACCATGCCCCTCCGCGAATACTTTGGGGTGTCTTCTTTCTAAAATTGTGTCATTTGGGGGGTATTTATACTACCCTGACATTCTAGCACCTGAAGAAACATGACAGGTGCTCAGAAAGTCAGAGCTGCGTCAAAATGCGGAAATTCACTTTTTTGCACCATAGTTTGTAAACGCTATAACTTTTACCCAAACCAATAAATATACACCTATTGGATTTATTTTTATCAAAGACATGTAGAACAATAAATTTAGAGAAAAATTTATATAGAAATCTATTTTTTTTTAGAAAAAATTTACAACAGAAAGTGAAAAATGTCATTGTATGATACATTAGCATCATATTCCTGTGTGCTACTGGGGCGTTATTCACTAATGACTGAGTTATTGATATTATCTGAGGGGCGTCATGTGACTGCTCCTCTGAACATGCTTGCTGCAATGCATGCTGGGATTTTTACTTTGCCACTGCTCCTCCCACACAGCTGGTCTGAGGGAGCTCTCCTCCAGGGAGGCATGTCATGGTGAACAGGTTAGAAAAATGATATATAGCCAGTACATGTCACATGATATAAATACTTTATGGTTTTAGCTATTGTCTTGGACACTGTGTTTTTGATACTTAGGTTGGCCAAACCCTTTAAGTGGTTAAAGATTTCTCAAAATAAATGAAATACAGTAAGAAATAAAAAGTGACCTTTTGTTACAGATATGGTGTCCATTCATTGGACATAAATATATAGAATGTGTGTGTGTGTTGTGAGACGATGACAAGTGATCAGGGATTGTTATATGTCCCCAAGATTCCTCTCATTCATGTAATAGGCTCCAGGAAGTATATTTTCCTTCTAGGGAAAGCTGGATGACAAAAAAGGAATCCAGGAGAGTGGAGTATGTTTAGTAAAGAGTAATTTGCTAAGGGCTCTGGTAATTTCTGTTTTCGGGACTGAATTTTTTAGGAATGATGGGTAGGTTGATAGTGGAGTCTATCATTCCCTTTCTGCCCAGTTCATTACTAAGCTTTTAATTGCACACGAGAGACTGCGTGGTATAAGGAGACACAACCTGTTTGGAATGACTTATTGATGTTCCTAGCCTCAAAGTGGACATTTGCTCCTGGTGTGATGTATCACATGTTAATGTTAAACTGTCAGATGAAATGCAGAGTGTAAAAGTAAATTCCCCTTTAAAAGTGGCCTGTCTTAAAAAGATTAAAATAGACAAATCACCGGGTACACATGGCATACACCCCCATATTGTAAGATAATGAAGTAATATCATAGACAGACTCTTATTTCTGATATTTAAGGACTCCATTCCACAAGATTGATGTTCAGCAAATGTGGTGCCAATATTCAAGAAGGGGTCAAAAACAGGCCTGCAATCTATAGGCTGGTATAGTGAAACATCTGACATGGTCAAACTATTTGAAGGTTTTCTAAAGAGATGCTATCTTGGAGTACCCCAATGAAAATAAGTGTGCCGTATCAACATACAGTTGTGTTCAAAATTATTCAACCCCCACTGAAATTGAGTGTTTTGGCCAGTTTGACATTGATTTTGATCATTTCAGTCATCTTGTTTACAATTAAATCAAAGAGGCACTTGTAAGTCAGACAAATATAACATTACATTTATAATGAAATAACCACAAATGTCTTTTTTTGTGCTCCCATCATTATCAGTTTTATTCAACCCCCAAGTGACATTCAATCTTAGCACTTAGTACAACATCCTTTTCCAGTTATAACAGCTTTTAAACGTGAAGCATGGCTTGACACAAGTGTCTTGCAGCGATCTACGGGTATCTTCGCCCATTCTTCATGGGCAAAAGCCTTCAGTTCAGTCACATTCTTAGGCTTGCGCGCTGCAACTGCTTTCTTTAAGTCCCACCAGAGGTTCTCAATCGGATTTAAGTCTGGTGACTGCGATGGCCACTTCAAAATGTTCCAGCCTTTAATCTGCAACCATGCTCTAGTGGACTTGGAGGTATGCTTGGGATCATTGTCCTGTTGAAAGGTCCAACGTCTCCCAAGCCTCAGGTTTGTGACGGACTGCATCACATTTTCATCCAATATCTCCTGGTACTGAAGAGAATTCATGGTACCTTGCACACGCTGAAGCTTCCCTGTACCTGTAGAAGCAAAACAGCCCAAAAGCATGATTGACCCCCCGCCATGCTTCACAGTAGGCAAGGTGTTCTTTTCTTCATAGGCCTTGTTCTTCCTCCTCCAAACATAGCATTGATCCATGGGCCCAAACAGTTCTAATTTTGTTTCATCAGTCCACAGAACACTATCCCAAAACTTTTGTGGTTTGTCCACATGACTTTTGGCATACTGCAGTCGACTCTACTTATTCTTTGGAGACAGCAAGGGGGTGTGCCTGGGAGTTCTGGCATGGAGGCCTTCATTATGCAGTGTGCGCCTTATTGTCTGAGCTGAAACTTCAGTACCCGCATCTGACAAATCTTTTTTCAGTTCCTCAGCAGTCACATGGGGACTTTTCAACACTTTGCGCTTCAGGTAGCGCACAGCAGTCGAAGTCAGCATCTTCTTTCTGCCACGACCAGGTAGCGTTTCAACAGTGCCCTTTGCCTTGAATTTGCGAATGATGCTTCCTATGGTGTCTCTTGGTATGTTTAACATCTTTGCAATCTTCTTATAGCCATTGCCCTTCCTGTGAAGAGAAATCACCTCTTCTCTTGTCTTCCTGGACCATTCTCTTGACTTCACCATGTTTGTAAACACACCAGTAAATGTCTAGAAGGAGCTGAGTATCACAGTCATTTTACATCTGCCTAATTGGTGCTTATTATGCTTGATTGCTGCTCCTTGACATCCACAGGTGTTTTCAATACCTGATCGAAAACACTTGAATGAATCTCTGTTCTTAAGAGTGGTAGTCTTTAAGGGGTTGAATAATTGTGTCAATGAAGAAATCACAAAAAAAAAACATCTAATACTGTATTACAAAAACAATTGATGTAATTTTAGTTGCATTTGGTTCTTTAACCACTTCAGCCCCCCTAGCTTAAACACCCTTAATGACCAGGCCACTTTTTACAAATCCGCACTACACTACTTTACCCGTTTATTGCTCCGTCATGCAACTTACCACCCAAATGAATTTTACCTCCTTTTCTTCTCACTAATAGAGCTTTCATTTGGTGCTATTTCATTGTTGCTGACATTTTAACTTTTTTTGCTATTAATAAAAATTTAATGACATTTTTCACTTTCTGTTTTAAAATTTTTTTAAAAAAACTACATTTCTATATAAATTTTTCTCTAAATTTATTGTTCTACATGTCTTTGATTAAAAAAAATCCAATAAGTGTATATTTATTGGTTTGGGTAAACGTTATAGCGTTTACAAACCATGGTGCAAAAAAGTGAATTTCCGCATTTTGAAGCAGCTCTGACTTTCTGAGCGCCTGTCATGTTTCTTCAGGTGCTAGAATGTCAGGATAGTATAAATACCCCCCAAATGACACCATTTTAGAAAGAAGACACCCCAAAGTATTCACGGAGGGGCATGGTGAGTTCATGTATCATTTCATTTTTTTTCACAAGTTAGCGGAAAATGACACTTTCTGAGGAAAAAAAAAATAATAATAAAGTTTCCATTTCTGCTAACTTCTGGCAAAAAAAAAAAAATCTCCCACGGACTCACTATGCCCCTCAGTAAATACCTTGGGGTGTCTACTTTCCGAAATAGGGTCATTTGTGGGGTGTGTTTACTGTTCTGGCATTTTGGGCGGGGCTAAATTGTGAGCAGCCATGTAAAAGCTAAAGGTACTCGTTGGAATTTTGGCCACTTTGCGCACCCAGGCTGCAAAAAAGTGTCACTTATGTGGTATCGCCGTACTCAGGAGAAGTAGGGCAATGTGTTTTGGGGTGTATTTTTACATATACCCATGTTGGGTGAGAGAAATATCTCTGTAAACTGACAACTTTGTATAAAAAAATTTAAAAATTGTCGTTTACAGAGATATTTCTCACACAAAGTATGGGTATATATAAAAATTTATATAAAAAAATATATAAAAGTTTACAGAGATATTTCTCTCACCCAACATGGGTATATGTAAAAATACACCCCAAAACACATTGCCCTACTTCTCCTGAGTACGGCGATACCACATGTGTGCCACTTTTTTGCAGCCAAGATGCGCAAAGGGGCCCAAATTCCCATGAGTACCTTTTAGGAGGGCATTTTTACGGCATTTTTACGCATTTGGATTCCAGACTTCTTCTCACGCTGCAGGGGCCCCTAAAATGCCAGGACAGTATAAATACCCCACATGTGACCCCATTTTAGAAAGAAGACACCCCAAGGTATTCTGTGAGGGGTATGGTGAGTTCATGTAAAATTTTATTTTTGTCACAAGTTAGTGGAATATGAGACTTTGTAAAAACAAAATAAAAAATAAAAATATATCAATTTCCGCTAACTTGTGCCAAAAAAAAATTCTGTGAACTCGCTCGAATACCTTGGGGTGTCTTCTTTCCAAAATGGGGTCACATGTGGGGTATTTATACTGCCCTGGCATTTTAGGGGCCCTAAAGCGTGAGAAGAAAAATGCGCAAAATGCCCTCCTAAAGTTACTCATGGGAATTTGGGCCCCTTTGCATCTTGGCTGCAAAAGTGTCACACATGTGGTATCGCCGTACTCAGGAGAAGTAGGCAATGTGTTTGGGGTGTATTTTTATATATACCCATGCTAGGTAGAGAAATATCTCTGTAAATTGACAACTTTGAATAAAAAATTTAAAAAGTTGTCATTTACAGAGATATTTCTCACACACAGTATGGGTATATATAAAAATACACCCTAAAACACATTGCCCTACTTCTCCTGAGTACGGCGATACCACATGTGTGACACTTTTTGCAGCCAAGATGCGTAAGGGGCCCAAATTCCATGAGTACCTTTAGGATTTCACAGGGCATTTTTACGCATTTGGATTCTCACGCTTTAGCACCCTAAAATGCCAGGGCAGTATAAATACCCCACAAGTGACCCCATTGTGGAAAGAAGACACCCCAAGGTATTTCGTGAGGGGCATGGCAAGTTCACAGAATTTTTTTTTTTTTGGCACAAGTTAGCGGAAATTGATTTTTATTTTTATTTTTTACAAAGTCTCATATTCCACTAACTTGTGACAAAAAATAAAATTTTACATGAACTCACCATACCCCTCACGGAATACCTTGGGGTGTCTTCTTTCTAAAATGGGGTCACATGTGAGGTGTTTGTACTGCCCTGGCATTTTAGGGGTCTCCGCAATCATTACACGTATGGCCAGCATTAGGAGTTTCTGCGATCCTCCTTATATTGAGCATACGGGTAATAAGATTTTTTTTTTCCGTTCAGCCTCTGGGCTGAAAAAGAAAAAAATGAACGGCACAGATTTTTTCATTCGCATCAATCAATGTGGATGAAAAAATCTCTGCCAAAATCAGTGACTGCGGTGCGGTGTGCTGGGCGCTAACTACCTAACAAGTAGCTAACTAACTGGCGGTGATAAGGGACCCTTATGCCCCATTCACACGTCCGCAATTCTGTTTGCGGAACGGAATTGCGGACCCATTCATTTCTATGGGGACAGACTTTGTCCCGCTCGGATCCGGAATTACGGATCCGCGCTCCGGGTCTGCACTTCCGTTCCGCAAAAATATAGAACATGTCCTATTCTTGTCCGCACTGCGGACAATAAAAAGCATTTTCTATATAGTTCTGGCAATGTGCGGATCTGCAAAATGCGGAAGCACATTGCCGGTGTCCGTGTTTTGAGGATCTGCGGATCCGTGGATCAGTTCCGCGGATCCGTGAATCCACGGATCCGCAAAACACATATGGATGTCTGAATGGAGCCTTACAAGGGGTGTGATCAATGACAGGGGGTGATCAGGGGCCTAGATGGGGTGATCAAGGGGTTAACAGGTGGGGGGGGGGGTTAGTGTAGTTTTTGGTGCAACTTTACATAGTTACCTGGTCCTCTGGTGGTCGATCCCAGCAAATGGGACCACCAGAGGACCAGGTAGCAGGTATACCAGACGCTGTTCACAAAACAGCGTCTGGTATACATGTTTGATGCGATTTATATCGCATCTACAGCCTGCCAGCGATTGATCATCGCTGGCAGGCTGTAGTTCAACTCTTGAGACGCGCGCCCCGCGCGTTCACAGGAACTCGCGCGTCTCGCGAGATGACGCACCGATGCGTCCACACAGAGCTACAGGACCGCCCGCAGGACGCATCCCTGCGGTAGGCAGTCCTGTAGTAGTTACAAAGTCCTTGTAAGATTTCATTCTGAACACAATTACAAATGTACACTAAATTCCCTAAAACCCTTTACAGCATTGGGGGTTGAATAATTTTGAACACAACTGTAGCTTCATGAGGGATCGGTCCTGTCAATCTAATTTCTATGAGGAGGTAAGTTCTAGACTGACTGGCGTGAGTCAATGGATGTCATGCATCTTGACTTCTCCAAAGCATTTGATACAGTACCACATAAAAGGTTAGTATATAAAGTGAGAATGTTTGGACTGGGGGAAAATGCACAAATGTGGGTAAGTAACTAGCTCAATAAAAGAAAATGGATAGGGGTGGTTATTAAGGGTACACACTCAGATTGGGTCATTGTCTCTAGTGTAGTACCACAGGGGGTCAGTATTGGTCCCTATTTTTTATTAATGATCTTGTAGAAGGCTTGCACAGTAAAATATAATTTTTTAAAGATGACACTAAACTGTAAAGTAATTAACACGGAAGAGGACAGTATACTGCTACAAAATTATCTGGATAGATCAAAGGCTTGGGCAGGGAAGTGGCAGATGAGGTTTAAAGAGGACCTGTCACCAAAAAATACAATGCAATCTGACAGCATCATGTTGTAGAGAAGGAGAAGCAAAGCAGATTGATGTATAGTTTTGTGGGGAAAGATTCATTAAAACTTATAATTGATACATTTATATCTCTGCTTTTCCTACCTTGTGTGAAGAGCATCGGTACAGGAGGGAGCTGTTCAGTCCCTGATGGAATTGAGTATATAGTAAGATAACTGTCAGTCACTGATAACTCCTCCTCCCTGTACCGATGGCACTTCTCAGGGTTGCAGTTGTGAATGTAAAAATGTTGGAATAATGCTTATTGTTGTAAGATAAACTGAACTGGATAAACGGATATCTTTTTTTCAACCTTACAAACCATGTTACTATATATGTTACTAAAGTAATTTAGTTTGAATGGTGAGTTGTAAGCAATTTATATAGGCAGGGATACATATGTTTAGTTAGCGGTCAGCTGGGCAGTGGTTGATTTGTGTTTTTGGGTCTTAGGGCTTTTTTTTTTTTTTTCTATTAGTTGGCTGGGTGAAACCTGCATAAAGATGCAACTGAAATTGAGAAATGTATCAAACAGTTGCTCTGCAACAACAATCACAAGCCAAGCAAGATCCCCTAATGGTGCAGAAGATGGCTGTACTCGGTAGGTCATTATTTTCTTGACATGGTACAGGAGGAAGCTTGGCATACAAGTGAAAAGCTACTAACCACACAGGCAGCAGTACAAGCTTCACTTTAAAAGATGAGCATATCTCATAGACTGGGTTCACACGAGCATGTCCGGATGCGTTGCAGATGCGTTCAGTGAAAACTGTGTGATTTCACAGGCAAAGCCATTCAGTTTTGCCTGCGATTGCGTTCAGTTGTTCTTTTTTTCCGCGCGGGTGCAATGCGTTTTGATGCGTTTTTCACGCGCGTGATACAAAAATTGAAGGTTTACAAACAACATTTCTTAGCAACCATCAGTGAAAAACGCAACGCACCCGCACTTGCTTGCGGATGCAATGCGTTTTTCACGCAGCCCCATTCATTTCTATGGGGCTAGGGCTGCGTGAAAAACGCAGACTATAGAATATGCTGCGATTTTCACGCAACGCACAAGTGATGCGTAAAAATAAAAACACTTATGTACACAGACCCTTTGAAATTAATAGGTCAGGATTCAGTGCGGGTGCTATGCGTTCACATCAAGCATTTCTCCCGCGCGGAAAACTCGCTTGTGTGAATGCAGCCATAGTCTTCGAGAGAATAGCAGAACATGAGAAATGACCAGTGGGCAGACATAGTGGAAATTTTGACTGGTGTACCATAATTTCAGTGTACAGGATGCTAGAAATTACCCAAAGCTTAAAGGTGCGATCCTCACCTGACTTGGGATGAACAGTTTTACACAATAAAAGCATTTGAGCCATTTTCTGGGACCCATATTTCTATTTACTTTTCTGGCAATCACCTTGTATGTTTTTTTGCTGGATAAGGTGATGTTTTTATTGTTCACATTTTAGGGTACATAGTACTTTTTGATGACTCAATATGGGGGACCAGTGATTGGCTTTCTCAAAAGTCCATGTGTGCAATTTGGCAAAACTTGGCATCAACCATGTCCCCATTGTGATCCTCTGAACCTGAAGAAACATCTTTGATGAAAACTTGAGCATGTTGTGGTCAAATATGAATTTTATTGGTCTTAACCAGCTCCGGACCACCTCACGCAGAATCGCGTGATCTCGGCGGCCGGGTTATTCCTTAGCGACGTGTCGGTGCGTCATCTCGCGAGAGGCGAGATGACGCGATCTGTGCGTCTGGACAGGCGCAGGGCAAGTTGGTCACCAGCCTGCCAGCCAATGATCAGCGCTGGCAGGCTGGTGACTTTTAAAAAAACGAATCAGCCATATAATATCACTGCCAGCTGAGCAGCAGTGATCGGAACAACTCATGACGTACCGGTACGTCATGTGTCCTTAAGGACTCGGGAAACATGCCGTACCGGTACGTCATGTGTCCTAAAGGGGTTAAGTGGGGAAAATTGGCTTCTACCTCACAGTTTTTTTTTGCCTTCCTCTGGATCAACTTGCAGGTTGACAGGCCCACCTGGATGGACAGATGTCTTTTTTCGGCCTTATGTACTATATTACTATGTTACTAATTCACAGAAAGTTAAAACTATAAAAAACATTTTTATTGATAATCAAATGACTTCTTTAGAAAGTGCACATATATACATAACTGATGCCCACATCTGTTTAGTCTGTTATGGCAGGAACATAAATGTGTCATAAAACAAATTTTTGCAATTTACAGCCCAATAAATTGGCTATTAGGAAATCAAATCTCCATAAACCCAATGCGTTTCCCCAATATTATTTGTTCATCAGGGGATACATGAAATAGAACCTGCCATTCACAATTATTAGAGATGAGCGAATTTTTAAAAAATTCGATTCGCGGGTTAACCTAATTTTTTTGGGGAAAAATTAGATTAGAATATATTTGCGGCGAATTGTGTTTAAAAATGGCCATTTCCTGCCTGCTGAGAGCCTTTATAGTGGTGTAGAACAAGGTGTCTTGCAGTAACACACATAGGGAGTCTAATTTGATAGTGAAATAATACTGTGAGTCCGTATGACATGTAGATGACAGGCATCGTTCTTAGAATCACTGCATACTTCACTTATTTGGGGGGTCACGGGGCCAAAACTGACCAAATAACTCAAGTATCAACTCAGCCTTACAGGTAGATGTTAGCGTCAAGAAGAAGCACACTTCTTTTACACCCTTGTCAGCTGATTCTGCATAGATGTCTACAGAACCTTTTCTATTAAACTCAATAACACACAAAAAACGGATCCTGTCTGTGGAGCATACACCTTTACTTGGTCAGCATTTGCTCAATAATCCATCAGTATTGCTAAATGCAAAAAAAAATGGAGTGGAACTAAAACAGAGATGACACGTGAATGGAATATTCGCATGTCTTCTGTGCTTTCTATCCACTCCTGCTTTTGGCTACCAAATCATAAGCCAATTCTGATGGGACCATACAGGCCTTAAAGCTGCTACACAGACAGGATCCATTGTGCGTCTCGTTTTTCCTACCTTCTGACAGATCAGAAGAAGTGTTAAATAAAGATGATGTCAGCCAGGCCGAAAGGAAAAATAGTGACCCAGTCATGAAGTGGGGAGGGTGGGAACAGCATGAGTAGTCCACAGAATGGACCTATGAAAGTGGTGAGGTTAGAGCAGCATGAGGAGACCACAGAGTGGCCCAATGACAGGGTCTGGAGGTGGCAGCAGCATGAGTAGGCCAAAGAGTGGCACAATGACCAAGTCTGGAGGTGGCAGCAGCATGAGGATAACACAGAGCGGCAAGGTGACATAGTGTGGAGATGGCGGCAGCAGCAGCAGGATACCACAGAGTGTCAAGGTGATATAGAATGGATATGGCAGCAGCATGAGGAGACCACATAGTGGCAAGGTGACATAATGTGGAGATGGCAGCAGCGGGATACCACAAAGTGGCAAGGTGACATAGTGGTGACATAGTACCGCAAAACACGGCCAGCAACAGTGACAGAGCAGCTACAGTAATCCAGCTGCACCACAGCTGCAGCAAACCAGACTTGATAAAGGGGTCATGCGTACCCCGAACCGTGTCGTCTTTCAAATCTGTATGTTCCAAATCCGGTTGTGATTTGCGCCTTACGTCCATTAGCTCGTTGGATTACCCAATCACAACGAGCTTCGTTTTTCGTACATAGTGTGGAGATGGCAGCAGCAGCATCAGGAGGATACCACAGAGTGGCAAAATGACATAGGGTGGAGATGGCAGCAGGAGTAGACCACAGAGTGGCAAGAGGACATAGTTTGGAGGTGACGGTAGCATCAGGAGGCCACAGAGTGGCAAGGTGACATAGTGTAGAGATGGCAGTAGTAGCATCAAGAGGATACCACAGAGTTGCAAGGTGACAGTGTGGAGATAGCAGCAGGTGACATACTGTGGAGATGGCAGTCGCATCAGGAGGATACCACAGAGTGGCAAGGGGAAATAGTGTGGAGATGGCAGCAACAGGAGTAGATCACAGAGTGGCAAGGGGACATAGTTTGGAGGTGACAGTAGCATCAAGAGGCCACAGAGTGGCAAGGTGACATAATGTGGAGATGGCAGCAGCATCAGAAGGATACCACAGAGTGGCAAGGTGACATAGTGTGGAGATGGCAGCAGCAACAGGAGGAGATCACACAGTGGCAAGGTGACATAGTTTTGAGGTGGCGATAGCATCAGGAGGCCACAGAGTGGCAAAATGACATAGTGTGGATATGGTAGCAGCATGAGGAGAACACAGAGTGGCTAGGTGACCTAATGTGGAGATGGCAGCATCAGGAGGATACCACAGGGTGGCAAGGTGACATAGTTTGGAGATCGCAGCAGCAGCTGCATCAGGAGACTACAAACAAAGTGACCCGGTAACAGAGTGGGGCTGTGGGTGGCAATAACAGTACCTGCTGATGAAGGTGGGTGAAATAAGGAGTACTTGGCATCAGATGTGTGGCATCAGGCGGGTTGCAGCATCAAAGTAGTAGCTGAGTCAGGTAGTCTGAAGAAACCGGTCTCTTGTATCAAAGTGTTGGTGTGGCACCATGGATGATGTAGTCTGACGCATCAGTAGTTGGTGGTTGGAAATCCTGGCTGATCCACGCCTGATTCGTCTTGACAAAGGTCAGTCTCTCCACATTTTGGGTGGACAGGCGAGTTCTTCTTGGGGTAACTATAACCCGCTTCACTAAATACCCGCTCTGATGCCACACTACTGGCCGGGCAGGACAGCTTTTCCAGTGGAAACTCTGCTATTGTGGCCACAAATCCAATTTGGCTACCCAGTAGTCCAGCGGATCTTCAATGTGGGGTGGCAGGGTACAGTCTAAGTATGCTACCACCTGCTGGTTCAGATCCAGGTCTACCTGCTGCTGCTTCTGGTTAGTAGTTTCTTCACTATGCGGGTGAAGATAGCTACTCATCAGCGACTGTAGACTCAGGCTGCTGCTGATGGAGCTGGTACTACTCCTGCCACCCCACATTGAAGCAGCCATGGCAGTGGAACGTGTGCACAAAGAGTCCCACAACCCCCACCTCCCCCTTTGGATCATCAAGAAATCATTGATGGCTTCCTCTGTTCGTATAGTCAGTCCAACATATGGAGGGTGGAATTCAACCGGTGGAAACATTGCATATCAGCCTATGTTGGTGGATGCCGTTCTGCCGCTGCAACTCAAGGAGGTGTGCTTTGCAGTGTACGAGTAGCTGAAGTGCATGCAAAGTTTCCTGGCCATTTTTAGGATGTCTTGCAAATGGGTGGAAGACTTCAGGAACCGCTTGACAACCAGATTAAACACGTGTGCCATGCAGGGCGCATGGCTCAGCCTTCCTTGACGCAGCACCGACACCATGTTCTTCCCGTTGTCGGTCAGCATGATTCCGATTTTGAGTTGTCGTGGAGAAAGCCAGGATTCGATTTTTTGATGCATCAAACGGAGCAGTTCCTCCCCTGTGTGACTCCGTTCGCCAAGGCAAACCAGGTGCAGAACAGCGTGACACCGCCGATCCCTGCACATGTGGTATGCTGGAGGGGCACTGTGACTTGTCCCTGCAGTGGAGGATGAGCAGGCAGAGGTGGACATTGTGTGACAACATGGAGGCCTAAGCAGTGTGGACATGTATTGTCCCTGACATTATCTATAAATGGGCCCTGGTTTAGACCCTCGGGATATACCCTGAAAAAACACAATACTCCTGACAAAGTGTTAGATTTGTGCTTTTAGGCAGGCTTGGGGTAAAGCAAGTAAATTATCAAGAGTGTTTACAGACAGGGCACTAGCTAGACCGCTGTAGAGAGTGAGCATGAATGAGATCATTTAGTGTGTATGAGGTGACTGTGGTTGATGTACTCAGAGAAACTTTTAGATAAGTGTCCCTGTGAAAGTGATAGGTGACAATATATGGAGTAGCAGGGAGTGCGGATAGCACTGTTATACCCTGCTAAATACCTGTGTGCCAATATTGAGAGTGATAGGAGCAGTAGCTCCATCAAATAGCGCACACACAGCGACACAGAGCCCCATTGCATGAAAATACTGCCAGTGCAATTATCCAAGTGTACTTGGAATTTGGCAAACGGTGAAAATTGTGAGAGTACGCTGAATAGTTGCACAAAGCACTAAATATAACAGGCTAAAAACTTGTATATTATACAGTGTTAAAACAGTCATAGCACAAATATTGTGTGACATACAGTATAATAAAATCACTCACTCTTGCGGCATATATTACATGAACAGTTCTTGAACAAGGCTCCGTAATTCACACTGTGGTATCGCAATTGAAAACTTCCCGATTATAGCCTGATAGTTTTAAATTACATTAGTATAGGTTGTTGTTTTAATGATAGAAATAAAGTATGCAGTTTTATAATGTATAGGTTGGACCCCTACAGGGATTTTCTGGCCAATTGACCGACATTGTTTTTTCAGTCCCTGACCGTAGTTACAGCTCCACACGTCGGCGCTGCCGTGCACTTTGACAGACACCGACAGGCTCAAGGACTGGCCCACCTTCTGTTCTACATGTGTGTGCAGGGCTGGTACTGTGTTTTTCGCAAAGAAATGACGGCTTGGGACTCCCCACATCGGCTCGGCACAACCCATCAGTTCTCTGAAAGGTGCAGAGTCCACCACTTGGAAAGGGAGGGACTGAAGCACCAGCAACTTAGACTGGAGCATTTTCAGCTTCTGCATCGTTGGATAGTGCACGCATACTGTTGTCTCTTGGCACTCGCTTTGGTGATCGATTGCTGACGGAATGACTGACGAGGAGCAGGAGCATCTGGACCAGCAGAAGATAGGATGGACAGACAGCCCCCTTCGACTGAGGTGGTGGAGCCTTGACTGGCTGAAACTGGGTGCGTGCCACTCAGTGATGTAGTGGTTGCTGCAGCAGGCTTGACCACCACATTGGAGCCACAGTTCTCCCAGGCCACTTGATGGTGATGCTGCATATGTTGATGCAGGGCCGTGGTGCCAACATTGGCACCCTGGCGACGCTTCACCTTCTGCCCGCATAATCTGCCGGCGGCTTCATAAAAAACTGCCACAACACTGAGTACCTGATTTTCCCCACAACACTACTCACTGGCTGACTGCTAACGCCGCTGCTTCCGTGAACCCGTGCACCACTCCTTTCTGGGCAGGTAGGCTGCTTCAAAGCGGGTGGTCTACCCCACGCCCGTTTGGCTCCCGACCTCCCACTGCTGCCACCCTGCTGACTCCCGGCCATTCTAGCGACTTGCTGGCTTTGCCGCTGCCTGACAGGCAAGCTGCCACCCTCTTCTCCTGATGATGACGAAGCCCCTTCTTCACCCAGCTCCCAAGTTCGATCGGCTTCATCATCATCGAGTAGTCTGCACATCACTGATGTCCTCCTCAACGGCTTCTGGGTCAGGAGCCTGACCACTCGCAACAAAAGCTCCCGTGCCACTTTCCTCATTACTACTTGGCCGCCTAGTGGAGGAAGCGGCGGATGTCTCCTCCACATCTTTGCTGTGGGCACAGGGCCTGCTCCCGGGTCATGCCAACTAAGGGTTGTGTCTGACGAACCCACAGACTCTTGGCTGAGTGTGTCTGATGTCACTTGGGATGATGTGGATGACCGAGTTAACCAATCAAGAACTCTGTTGTTGGTCAAGACACGACCGGTAGATGACACCCGGAGCACAGGGCTCTCGCTGCGACTACTGCTGCCACGACCCCTTACTCTGCTGTGACCTCTGCTTGCGCCAGAAACAGTCAGGCCTCTGCCACTCCTCTTTGCATGGTCTGGCACTTCTCTGCCTGACATACTTGTAGCTGAACTAAACAAATTAAATGGAGGGTGGTGGGTGTGGACACACCACCTTACTCGGTCCCCCAACGATTCAAGCTATCATACAGGACGCTGCCACATAGCTCCTCATTTTTCACCACCATTACTTCCACTCACGCTTGATCCAGCAGCAGTGTGTTTGAGAAAGGTCGTTTGACCGAAACGTCACACGATTACACGATTTGCTGCATATAAGAAATTATCTAAATAAAGCAAACTTCTTTAATCGCAATCATAAGAGTGCTGCTGTCTCATCTTGTCATAAATGGAAATTAAAACACCCCTAAAAGCAAAGAATATATTTTTCTTTTTGTACTGAAATAGGCCACTAAACCCCTTCACCACAATTAACTGCGGAAATGCACTGAGAAAATAAGTTTTCTTGTTGTACTAAAATGTGACCCTATATGCTTTGACCAAAAAAAAATTAAAGGGTGAACTGCATATATATATTTCTTGAAGTACTGAAATAATCCCCCATACGCTTGCAACAGAAATCAATGCAGCAGTGCACTGAGAATATATAATTCTTGTTGCACTGAAATTGGCCACTATACGCTTTGACCAGAAGTGCGTATATATTTTTCTTGTAGTACTGAAATACGACCCAATATGCTTTTACCAGAAATAACTGCAACAGTGCAGTGCATATATATTTTTATTTTTTATTGAAATAAGCCCCTATACTCTTTCACCAGAAATTAATGCAACTGTGCAGTGCATTTAAATGTTTCGTGTATTACTGAAATACCGCCCTATACTCTTTCACCAGAAATGACTGCAAACGTGCAGTTCGTTTATATTTTTCGTGTAATACAGAAATACCGCCCTATCCTCTTTCACCAGAAATGACTGCAAACGTGCAGTATAGTGTGCAATGCGCTTTTATTGTTCATGTATTACTGAAATACCGCCCTAAACTCTTTTACCAGAAATGACTGCAAACGTGCAGCACGTTTATATAGTTCATGTATTACTGAAATACCACCCTATGCTCTTGTTACTATGTTACTCTTGTACTATGTTACTCTTTCACCAGAAATGAATGCAAGCATGCAGTGCATTTATATTTTTCGTGTATTACTGAAATACCATCCTAAACTCTTTCACCAGAAATGACTGCAAACGAGCAGCGCGTTTATATTGTTCATGTAGTACTGAAATACCGCCCTATACTCCATGTTACTATGTTACTCTTGTACTATGTTACTATGTTATGTACTATGTTACTCTTTCACGAGAAATGACTGCAAACGTGCAGCGCGTTTATATTGTTCATGTATTACTGAAATACCGCCCTATACTCTTGTTACTATGTTACTCTTGTACTATGTTACTCTTTCACGAGAAATGAATGCAAACGTGCAGTGTGTTTATATTTTTTGTGTATTACTGAAATACCGCCCTAAACTCTTTCACCAGAAATGACTGCAAACATGCAGCGTGTTTATATTGTTCATGTATAACTGAAATACCGCCCTATACTCTTGTTATTATGTTACTCTTGTACTATGTTACTCTTTCACCAGAAATGAATGCAAACGTGCAGTGCGTTTATATTTTTCGTGTACTACTGAAATACCGTCCTAAACTCTTTCACCAGAAATTACTGCAAACGTGCAGTGCGTTTATATTGTTCATGTATTACTGAAATACCGCCCTATACTCTTATTACTATGTTACTCGTGTACTATGTTACTATGTTATGTACTATGTTACTCTTTCACCAGAAATGAATGCAAACGTGCAGTGAGTTTATATTTTTCGTGTATTACTGAAATACCACCCTAAACTCTTTCACCAGAAATGACTGTAAACGTGCAGCGCGTTTATATTGTTCATGTATTACTGAAATACCGCCCTATGCTCTTATTACTATGTTACTCTTGTACTATGTTACTATGTTATGTACTATGTTACTCTTTCAACAGAAATGAATGCAAATGTGCAGTGAGTTTATATTTTTTGTGTATTACTGAAATACCATCCTAAACTCTTTCACCAGAAATGACTGCAAACGTGCAGCGCGTTTATTGTTCATGTATTACTGAAATACCGCCCTATACTCTTGTTACTATGTTACTTTTGTACTATGTTACTATGTTATGTACTATGTTACTCTTTCAGCAGAAATGAATGCAAATGTGCAGTGAGTTTATATTTTTCGTGTATTACTGAAATACCACCCTAAACTCTTTCACCAGAAATGACTGCAAACGTGCAGTGCGTTTATATTTTTCGTGTATTACTGAAATACCGCCCTATACTCTTTCAACAGAAATGACTGCAAATGATTTTAGCGTAAATAACAACAAAAGTGACCTGCGTATATATTTATCTTTTTCCACAAAAAAAAGCCACTAAATGCTTTTCAACATAGCACTTGCACCCCAATAACTAATTGCTGGAATGACAGAGCTGTATTATGAGACTATCTGGATTCCCAAGTAATGTTTCCTGCACTTGTAAATCACTTTTTTTCACAATGAGGATTTTCCTATGACTCTCCCTAGCATCTGCACACATCTCTCCCTGCCTGTGAAATGATTCTTCTCACTATCCTTTCCCTGCACTAGTAAATCACTTCTTTCCTTTTTTTTTTTAAACAATTAGTTTTGATTTCACTCTCCCTAGCGCCTGCATACACGTCTGTCCCTGAACAAAGTACGATTGTGAATGGCAGAATCTAAGATGGCTGCCGTATTTATAGGGCTGTCACATCACCGGGCTGGCTGGCTGCTAATTGGCTGCATGCATGGCATTATGGGTCATCCCTGATTCCCAGAGTTCTTTGCCCCATGTCTTCACACGTTTAGCCACCATTGTAGCCACCATGTTAGGAAAAATTATGATTCGTTACATGAAGCTCGAGGAAATTCGCATTCGTTGCAAATCGAATTTTTACTGAAATTCTAAACGAATTCCACTTCGTCAGCTTCGATTCACTCATAGCTAACAATGATGTAAACATAAATATCATAAAAGGTCAAAATACCTCCAAATATACCCTCTACATAGTTCTGTACATATTTAACTTCCAGATATAAATTCCATACATCTGATTAATATAGGCGTCCATTCCAGACATGATGGACATAGGCCTAAAAGGAATCAAAGAAAATATCAATTGGCTCTAAATCCAAATGGTGTATATAATAAGACAATACATTATGTGAAGCCACTTACATAGATGGTAAGAAGGTGTAGTATAGACCATATTCCATAAGCCACATTGGATGATATCTGACACAAGAAGGGATAATAGTTGTCACAGAGCTAAGGAGAATGTATACCTGTTTCCTTCCTCAATGTGAGATATTCTCTAAAAAAATTAGGAAAGGTAAAATAATGGTAAAAAAAAAAAAAAAAGTGTACGTTATTGCTAAGGCCCCATATATGCCCTGTAAGCATGATACTAGACTGTACCATAGCCCTCCTGTAGAACTCCCGAAACTGGGCAGTCAACTACAATATATTTTTATATTGTATTTTCATCCAATAACCTATACATCTTAACATTATAATTATCTAAATCTATAATAACACTCCCCAAATGGCTTTATCACAATAGACCTATCTTTGTTTAGACCCATTGCCTGTAACAGGCAATGGGTGTGGAACTACCATGCCAATTAACCAGTTTGGCTTTGGGATATTCCTAAGTGTGTTATCCTGGCAGCCTCGGGTCTTCACTCTTTAACCCCTATACGGGGACCTGGTTTTCACTGCAATGGAGCTACCAGGCCGCAACCTCATGGGATAGTCCCAGTGTAGTTGGCAGCTGAAAAATGGGGGTTAGAGACACCGGTATGAGGCACCAAAGGGTTAGGAAATATTCGTAGTCAGGTAATAGGCTGAGTTTAGGACAGGCAGAATACATGTGTAATCAAGAGACTAGTCTGAGGTCAGGGTAGGTCGCATTGGGTTAATATGGAAGTCAAGCTAAGAGGATCAGGCAGCGCAGAGTCAGTGATGGCAACACAGGCAGAGGTTTGGTACATGAGCAGATGGTCAGAATAGAGCACTTTCACTGGTCTCTAGCGAAATAGGTAGCCTATTCCTGAAGCTTCTCTCCCTGGAATGCAGTCCAGTTATTGACTGGTGAAAATACAGAACAGATGCGGTGGCTCTTTAAGAGCTGGGAGCTGTTCATGCCCTGCAGGGCAAGGAAAGGGGCCTAGCAGGCATTTAGCCATTTAGTAGCTCTGCCTTTAACTGATCTTCAGTGACCACGACCATACCCCCATTACCATTATTTAGGGACGTATATGTGTTTGTGTATATATTTATTAGGGATGATCAAAGAATGCTTTGGATCCTAGACATATTGTACTTCATCTAAATTTGAGTCAATATGTCTTACTTTTATTTATAAAAGAAAAAATATCCCAAATTTACAGAAAATTTTGAAAAATTCACTATTTGAATTTCTCTGCTTTTAAAACGGATAGTGATATCTCATAAAATAGCACTTATTTAACATTCTTGGTATTCAGCATATAAAACTCATAGTGCCTGGAGTTCAAAACCATTCCTTATAGGAAAATAAATTCAGTTTCTTATTGGGAAATTCTTTTATAATATCCCCTCCTCTCCAGTCTAGTTCACACTACACCATCCCCAGGCCCTAAGGTCCTTGTTGTGTTTCTCAGCGAAATGTGCAAAAACATTATGGGTTTTTAGTCCAAAAAATTGGCATGTTTTAAAATCGGACCCGATTCTAGCTACAGTCTTCTGCTTTCAATCAATATACAGGGCTTTCCTGATTCCCACAAAGGAACCTGGTATCTGCAGTGATGTTTCATTGCAGCACTTGCAGACAAACCGGCCCGCATGGTGGCAGACTACATGGGGTCGGTCGGTGCTTCTGACAGCATGACCACCGACGACCCCATGGAGTACTGGGTTGCCAGGCCGGACACCTGCCGTGAGCTCGCTCAGTATGTGCTGGAGTTACTATCTTGCCCCCCCCTCCAGCGTACTGTCTGAGCGGGCATTCAGCGCGGCAGATGGGGTGGTCACAGACAAGCGGACCCGTCTGTCCACAGACTCCGTGGACAGACTCACATTCATTAAGATGAATGAGTCCTGGATCGGCAGTGACTTCATGGCTCCCGCTGTCGGTCAGGGCGCTGAAGGGTCCCTTGTCCATTCCTCTCCTTTGCTCTCCCTTGTTTTTTAATTGTTCCCTCTCTTTTTAACTTTATATGAATTACTTTTTTTATTTATTTATTGATATTTATTTGATCGATATTTTTTGTCTAGTTTGTATCATGTTTATATTAATTTAATTTTTTAATTATGAATTTGTTTTGAACATGTTGAGTTACATTTGGGCCTTTAAACATAATGTCTGCTGCTGCCTGTGCTGCTGAATTTGGCCATGCTACTTGTGGCCATGATTATAGACCACTTCTGAAATCCTGGTTGGGAACTGAGAACATGACCTAGCAGCCAATCCTTTACAGCTTTACAGTTTAAACACTCCCCTACGAAATTCTCCCCTCTGCCTGTGATACAATTACCTTACACAATGGGTTGATGTAATTATCACAGGCAGGAGAATACATAGTTTTAAACAATGTCTTCTGTCCTGGAGACAACAGAGGAGTCATTCAATTATCTCTCAGGACAAAGGGAAATCGCCAATACACATGTGGGGACAATAGGACAGACATCACTATTTAATACACAATGTCCCACCCTTTACAGTACACACAGACATTTAACATATCCCCAGATGGCTTGGATCTGAGAGCTCAATATATCCAAACAGCGCTCAGATGCCACAAACACAGTCAAATCACAATGTGGTTTAATTTTAGCATGGGCTGATGAGAGGGGCCATAATCCTGGGTCAAGATCAAGAAGCTGGCAACAAGGCTTCTCAAGCACCCATTGGCCAGGTTGGTTTTGCCACAGTGCCGTTGATCCCACTGCCGTTGATGCTGCTGCATGTCATGAAAATTTTGACTTACATTTGATCCTTTTAACATAACGTCTGCTGCTGCCTGTGATGCCGAATCGGGCCATGCTACATGTTGCCCTGATAATACACCACTCCTTAAATCCTGCTGTTGATGCTGCTGCATGTCATGAAAATTTTGACTTACATTTGATCCTTTTAACATAACGTCTGCTGCTGCCTGTGAAGCTGAATCGGGCCATGCTACATGTTGCCCTGATAATACACCACTCCTTAAATCCTGCTGTTGATGCTGCTGCATGTCATGAAAATTTTGACTTACATTTGATCCTTTTAACATAACGTCTGCTGCTGCCTGTGAAGCCGAATCGGGCCATGCTACATGTTGCCCTGATAATACACCACTCCTTAAATACTGCTGTTGATGCTGCTGCATGTCATGAAAATTTTGACTTACATTTGATCCTTTTAACATAATGTCTGCTGCTGCCTGTGAAGCCGAATCGGGCCATGCTACATGTTGCCCTGAAAATACACCACTCCTAAATCCTGCTGTTGATGCTGCTGCATGTCATGAAAATTTTGACTTACATTTGATCCTTTTAACATAACGTCTGCTGCTGCCTGTGATGCCGAATCGGGCAAAGCTACATGTTGCCCTGATAATACACCACTCCTTAAATCCTGCCGTTGATTGTGCTGCATGTCATGAAAATTTTGACTTACATTTGGGCTTTTAACAACGTCTGCTGCTGCTTGTGATGCCGAATCGGGCCATGCTACATGTTGCCCTGATAATACACCACTCCCTAAATCCTACCGTTGATGCTGCTGTATGTCATGAAAATTTTGAGTGACATTTGATCGCCTAAGGAATAATCATAGAGTCCAGACCTTCACACTTTTTTAAAGTAAAATTTCGATTGGGTTATTTAATTTTGTATTAAAAACTGGAAGTGTACTTACCTGCCAGTGCCTGGCGTTATTTTGCCTAGTTACAAATGGAAACTTATGAGTCAGCATTCTAGTACTGTGTTAACTCTAGATGCTGTATGTCCTGATCGTGCGTAGACAACCATCATGGACCTGATTTTATCTTTTGCACTTTAACAAGTATAGAATTATGAATTCTTTTAACCTGGTTTGCATGTTTCGTATTCTTGCATGTGCTCATCTTATTTATGTATTGTCAATATTTCGACATAAAAATATTTATTTAAATAATCTTTTTAAAAAGACATTTTATCTAGCGTTGTTTGGCTTCATTCACAAAATGAGATGATTTCACTTTATTTTATTATTTTTTATTTTAAATTAAGTGTGGTTTGGGGCGGCTATGTTGTGGTTCACGCTGTAGCACGGTGTGGACCGAATGTGGCTTTCCCTTGTCAAAAGGTCTTGTGCAGTTGGCATTGTACAGGACTGATTGATGAACCTACGAAAATTTATATATTTTTATTTTTTGTTGTCACACGGATTTAGGATCCAACACGGTGTTGTCTGTCATTCTGGGAGGGATGGCTGACTTTCGTGTTGACCCCTCTACATGGTTGGGTGTGACTGGCGTTATACTGTCACTACCAGAGCTTTGAGACGTTCTCACAGCTCTGTTTCTCCACCCTGTGATGATGTCACTACTAGAGCTTGGAGGAGTTCTCTCTGCTCTGTTTCTCCGCCCCTGTGATAAGGTCTTTACTTTCTGTTTCCCTCCTCCCAGCTGTCCCTCCTGTGATTGATTCCTCTTCCTATAAAATACCCCTCTTCCTGTTTAATCGTGCGGATTATACTTTTCATTTGACCTGTATCTCTCGCTTGAGTATCTTCACTTGTGTGATATCTTTTCACTGGACCTGTGTTCTGCTGAAGCAAGTACTTCGGATATTGTCTGCTGACGTTGGATCTGTCTTCACTGCTGCTGCAGCTCCTTCAGTTAAGTGTGCAGACATTGTGTGTTTCTGTTTGTTTGCTGACTGGATCCGAGGCGACCCCGGTTCCGTCCATATACTGAGCAGGGCACCGGTGGCCGTGCCCCTTTCACTATTGTAGGGGTTACAGTGGTCATCAGCCTTAGGTACGCGGGCATGTCTCGATCCACCATCTGGATCTGGACATGGGCTTAGCAGCATAGGGAGAGCTTTTAGGGTCTGACAGGGGTCACCCTTTATGTTCCCTAGTTTGGGTCCGGTCAGTAGCTAATTCACTGTGTATGCTCTTGTTGCTCACATACAGCCGTGACATATACTCATCCGTGTGGAAATCCGGTTTTGTGAATGGAGCCGTGTAGCAACATGTAAATATGTATAGGTACTTTTCTTGTTTATGTCACTTATTGGCAATTATGTAATGAGGATTTGCACATGCTAATTATATATAACCACTGCTTTAAGATTTTAAGTATAAACTGTGTACTATATGATGTTCTTGGAGACATGTCACCGGTTAGAGAATTCATATAATCATAGTCATGTAAGCAATCATATGTTTCTATATGTATGGCGGAAGCAATGCTACAACATGCAAATTATTAAAAGATTGGATGCTATTGAAGAACCATGTTGGTTAGTTCTTACCCCTACCATTTTATTGTTCCAATATTGTTCCTTCTTTTTGTTTTATAGTTCTGATAACAAGATTTGATTGTAAAGAAATTTTGGGAATTTGTAAAAGTTTATAATTTTGCTAATTTGATAAAATCAAACAAGGTTTTTGTAGGTATTATTACTCTGTTCAAGTTTTGTATTTTAGTAGTTAATTGTTTGCTGAAAAATACATTTATTATTCACGATAATTTTAAATTTATGTTACTACACAAAATAATTTAGTTACTAGGAAAATTAACCCTAAAATGTATTTTAAATGTAACTCTGGACTATTAGAATGCTTTGCATACACAACCATTACCAATGACTACTACTATCGTAATCCATTTGAGTTATGTGTAGGCCTCATACTACCCTATTTCTATATACCTGCGGATGCTGTATGTCAGGATACTGATTAGTTTGGGAATGGACTCTAGGGGCCTTTACTTAAAAAAAATGTTTAACCATTATAGTGAAAACTTCAAAGTTTTTAATTTAAAAAAATAAAATAAACAATATAATTACAAAAAATAAAATAAAACAATTGCACAAATCTTAATAGGGCAATGCCCTCATAGTTTGAACCATATTTTTAGATCCCCACGTCCTTGGCATGCTTCTCCTCCATTTCTCTCATGCCATTTGAGAACTGGAGCTTCATCTCCCGCATCTTCCGGAGATGATGCTCCCGGAAGGCCTTCATTCCAGCCTGGTGCTCCCTCTCCATCTTCCTAATTTTTAGGTCCATTTCTTTTAATACTGTAAAAAAATAAAAACAATAAATAAAATAGACGGTGTCGTTTCTGAAGAAACCACATGATGTTGGCTTAAAATCTGATTGGCTGTTGGTGGCTCCACCCACTTTTTTGAATTTTAATCCCAGTCCTCCAGTGACCAACTTTGCAAAGTTTGAAGACTGTGCCAATAAAAGTCTAAGAGCAGTGGCAGTTTGATTTTCCACCTTTAAACAAATGCCTGAAATTTGATTGGGCAGTGTAGACTCCACCCACTTTTTATACATTTTAATCCCAGTCACCTAGTAACCCACAGTGCCAAGTTTGGGGACCCTGGCTTAAATACCGTGGGAATGACAGCTTTTAACGTTTTCAAACTGAAGTCAACAGTGAAAATTTGTTTGGTTGTTTGTGGCTCTGCCCACTTTTTAATGTCCCCAAATTTGACACAAATTTTCAGGGTGACCCCATGAATAAGTGACCCAAGTTTGGTGACTTTAACTTGAAAGCTGAAGGAGTGACAAAACTTAATAGTTTTCCTATGAAAGTCGATTGGACAAAATGGGGTCTCCGGGGGCCGCTCAGGGGCCCGGAGGGTGGGATCGGTTAACAAAGCACAAGCAAAGTTTGTTAATTGTACTCCTAAAACTGTGGGAGGAGTAGCGTATAGAAAATTGCTAAATTTTCATTGGCCAATGGTATCTCCGTCCACTTTGGGGTGCCCCCCCCCCCATATATACCCGTTTATTTGGGTTGACACCAACAATATCTGGTCCGAGTTTGGGGAATAATCATGGCTGCTCGGTATGTCTCAATGGGAATGTATACCTCGGTGAATCAGTACGCCTGTAACTATAGGTTTTAGTGAGGTTTTCTTTAGAAATTATTTTGGGCCTGGGTTTTAATAGTCAGAGACATTGGGTGGGACAGGTCACACCCGTACTACATCTTGCGGTTTTCATAACATTGTGGTTAAAAAGGCTGGTAAAGTACAGTTTAGCTAGGCGATTGGAACGCAGAACAATCCTAGAGGGGAACCAGACCTCTGGAAGACTGTAAAGAGTGTTGAGATAGTACTTTTTTGTTATCCCGCTTGTACGGAACTGTAAGTGTGGGACTAAAGGTTCTCCGATATGTGTGGGCTGAAAAAAGATTATTAATAAAGCTTTAACATGCTTATTGTTTGCTCCAAAAAAGAATGTCTATGGTGAAGACTAAACTGACACTTGTGGTCAGGGCTACGGACACGAAAGCCGAAGAGCCCTAGTGGGATAAACACCGACACCCACCGTAACTGCAATACGCATCTTACCTAACAAAATGGCTAGTGGTGTGCCTGTAGCCATGTCGTGGGTAGGCCTATAAAAGGGGGGCATACCCTGTAGAAGTGAAAATAGAAAGGGAGGGAGGGTGGGGCAACTGAGAAAACGCCCGCCCCTAGGTGGGGCTGTGCCTGGTTTAAGTAGAGCCTCTGCCCCTCCCACAAATGCAGCCTAATCAGACTGCCATACTTGTGGTCAGGGCTACGGACACGAAAGCCAAAGAGCCCTAGTGGGATAAACACCGAGACCCACCGTAACTGCAATACGCATCTTACCTAACTAAATGGCTAGTGGTGTGCCTGTAGCCATGTACGTGGGTAGGCCTATAAAAGGGGGGCAAAAACCAGACATGTAGGGTGAAAAGAGACTTGAATGGCCTGTACAAAGAAACCCCTGATCCAAACTGCGAAACCATATCTCCCACGAGAGTTCGGGTACATAAGTCAACCATAATGATGCCTGCATCCATCCTGCGGATAGAGCCAGGACAGAATACTGAATGTCGCACATTCTGCCCCAATGCACAAGGGAGGAACTGGGAAACGCTTCAGAAGGAAGCGTGGACGATACTAACTAAACCTGAAGACTTGGTTGTGGTGCGAGCACTGACAAATTCCCCCTAGCCTTTTGAGACCGGAGAACTGAGAGCCTAACTGTCTAGACTATGCAAAGAAGGGCCCGAAGAATACCATGTAGGCCAGGAGAGGATGTAAAGCAATAAGCTAAGAACGTAGTATATGGAATCCTATCGATGCCCTCACACGAGTGAAGGAGTGCGATCGCAGTAAGCTGCTGGTGATTTAGTTCGCAGACCTGGCTGATTGAAAAGGTAACCGGCATGGTAATACAAATGACAAATATGAGGGGTAAACAAGAAAATAACTAAAAGTGGCCTGAAGAAAATACGGGCGGGATTACACCATGGGCCTGACCGATGTGATATGCGATACTTAACATAACTACCTTTCCTGAAAAACCCTGACAGGCGAATATCGTGAACACGAGACCAGACCAACGTGGCCGGTTACACCTAATGACGAGTGTCATTTGGTACGAGAACCTGAAGGTAGGTGGCCGATGACACCAATGACTTGAACTCCGGAAATTAAAGTCTGGTCCTGGGGGGGGGAGCATAGCCAGACAGGTGATCTGTCGACCAGGCAGGAGTTCGTGAGCTGGCCACATTGATTATTGAACGTGAAGAAAAACATAAGCGGGCAACCAACTATGGTGATTGAAAACATAGGAGGAAGAATGCAACAAGTACAGACAATAGGTTTAAAACAGAAGCCCAAGTGTGACATAAATAATTGAATGTGGATGATTGGAATGTAGTGGGCTAAGGACGTTGAGTTAGAGAACAAGGGCCTAACAAAATGAACAAGAGCTATGACACCCGGGGGTGGCCCACACTCCAATGACAATAACGATACGTTTTATGTGGCGGCAGTGGCGCCACCGCCCATCCTATATGTACCACGATTAAGTCTATTAGTATGTTTCTGGAATCAGCTTCCTGTCAGCCGAGCATAGCAAAGGACCTTCCATAATCCCTGCCAAGCACTAAATTGTCCGCAGAGAGAACGGAATGGTAACAAGGAGTAACCAGCAAAAGAAGCAATGCAGAAATGAGGAGCAAACAGAAAGAATCCATGCGACACCCAAAGTCCGCCAGAAGAAGCCGTGTTGTAAAGAAGCATGTCCAGAAGAGGGACAGTGTAGTAAAGACTAAACCCGGAGAGTAAGCATATCCGACTATCCGGTGAAGGTAGCCGTGCAGTAAAAGATCCTCCAGCCGAGGGAGCAGTACAAAATGGTGAATAATAAATTATGTTTGCCGAGGGGACTAGAAGAACAGGAGAGCGCAATGCAAAGGACTGCCTGGTGGGTGGAGCCGCACAGCGATACCGCCTGTGGTATGCAGAACGAATGCATATGTACATACGATACATAACTGGCAGACCGCAGGAAGTTATAACTATGACAAATGGCCTCGATAATATGCGTACTAATTAAACCGAGGGTCTAGCCTGAATACCGAACAGGCTAATGTTACTGAAAAAGTCACCTGACCCGCATGGCAGGTGACCCTGACCAGGCTGAGCTCGTTAAGGAAGAGTACACCTGGGGAAGCGTGGCAGACAATGGATGCACCACCGAAAGACTTTGGAAAAGTGGCCTGCGCCCGGATGAACAAAGAAGCAGCTATGGATGTGAGACATTTGGGCCAAATCAACCTGGATGCACAGAAGTTCAACCCACCAGGTAGATCACCAGGCAGGACGAAAAACTGTCATCGGTCCCCCGAAACCATGGGGCCAAAGCAGTCATCGTGCCCCCGAAGCCATAGCAGTCATCATGCCCCCGAAGCCATGGAGCCGAAGCAGTCATCGTGCCCCCGAAGCCATGGAGCCGAAGCAGTCATCGTGCCATGGAGCCGAAGCAGTCATCGTGCCCCCGAAGCCATGGAGCCGAAGTTGTCATCGTGCCCCCGAAGCCATGGAGCCGAAGCGGTCATCGTGCCCCCGAAGCCATGGGGCCGAAGCGGTCATCGTGCCCCCAAAGCCATGGGGCCGAAGCGGTCATCGTGCCTTCGAAGCCATGGGGCCGAAGCGGTCATCGTGCCCCGAAGCCATGGAGCAGAAGCAGTCATCGTGCACCCGAAGCCATGGGGCCGAAGCGGTCATCGTGCCCCGAAGCCATGGGGCCGAGCGGTCATCGTGCCCCGAAGCCATGGGGCCGAGCGGTCATCTTGCCCCGAAGCCATGGGGCCAAAGCAGTCACCGAGCCCCCAGCCATAGGGGCGAAGCAGTCATCGAGCCCTCAAGCCATGGGGCGAAGCAGCCTTCAAGCCCCCGAAGCCATGGAGCCGAAGCAATCAGCGAGCCCTCAAAGCCATGGGGCCGAAGCAGTCAGCGAGCCCTCAAAGCCATGTGGCCGAAGCAGTCAGCGAGCCCTCAAAGCCATGGGGCCGAAGCAGTCAGCGAGCCCTCAAAGCCATGGGGCCGAAGCAGTCAGCGAGCCCCTAAGCCATGAGGCCAAGGAGTCATGGGGTCCCTGGTCATGGAATCCTTTCTCCCTGAGGCCAAAGCAGTCATGGGGCCTCTGCGGCCATGAGGCTAAAGCAATCAAGGGGCCGCCGCGGCCTTGCGGCCCAAGCAATTAAGGGGCCATAAGGCCGTCCTAGATGTACGTGATGGGTTAAGATAAATAAGAGTGAGCCCAACATGATGGAAAAAGCAACAACTAGGATGATTGGGACGTCTAAAAGTGGCCTGGAAAGGAACGTGATTGCTGACAGGTATGGACAATAGTAATCCGAACAACGGACATAAGCATAAAAACCGGAACCAGCCATAAAACTTAAAAATGCAAACGTGGAATATAAAACGGAGAAGAGAGAACAACTAGTGTTGAGCGAACAGTTCGAAAATCGTTTGGGTCCGTACCGAATTTTGGGGTGTCCGTGACACGGACCCGAACCCGGACATTTTCAAAAAAGTTCGGGTTCGGGTCCGGTGTTCGTCGATTACTTCCCGCTTTCTGAAGGGCTGCACAGCAGCCAATCAGCTAGCGTTTTACTTCTTGCCCTAAGAGCCCATCACAGCCATGCCTACTAATGGCATGGCTGTGATTGGCCAAGTGCAGCATGTGACCCAGCCTCTATTTAAGCTGGAGTCACGTAGCGCCGCACGTCACACTGCTCTGACTAGTGTAGGGAGAGGATGCAGCTTCTGTGAGGGCGAGATAGGCAGGGATAAAGAAGTGATTGAATGATCTACCTTTCAACACCTGTGCATCAGAACAACTCAGCTGAGCTGTTCACTGAAAGTCACTATTTTGTTGAGACTGGCCAGAGCGATTTTTACTGGCACATGTAACTGGGCTGACCGGCGGTGGCCATTTTGGGACTTGTGGTGCGCCAGCACAAGCTGCCACAGAGTCTAAACCAAAGCTCCAAAGAAGTGAAAAATCTACACCTGTGAATCAGAACAACAGCGATTCAGCTGCTCAGTCAAAGTCTATTTTTTTCTGGCTGGGCAGACCGTTTTCTGGCACATGTTACTGGGCTGATAGGCGGCGGCCATTTTGGGACTTGTGGTGCTACAGCAAAAGCTGCCACAACGTCCATTAATCTCATGTAATAGTCGATTTTTTCATAGATATACTACATCAGGGGTTTGGCTGTGCTTGTCACCCATACTAACTGCAAAGATATTTAATATATCAGTGGTGAAACTGAAAGTAACCCACTTGGATAGCAAATCCCATGAATGTGCTGTTCCAGCTAGTCCAATACTGTCAGCCAGAAATATATATTTTTTTTATGTGCCAGAAATATAAATTAGAAAAAGCTTTCACCGTAATAATAAAATTATTCTGGTGTTAGACCAGAAGAAGCACTCCTGTTGTAATTAATACTGTAAAAGGCTTAGGCAATATTTCTCCCAGTGTGGGAAATTTATCTAGCAAAACTAGCATTTTAAAAATTCCGGTGTTCTGAAATACCAGCAGTCCTCTTGTAATTAATACCGCAAAAAGGCATTATATCGTCCAGTGTTGTAATTTTGGTGAAAAAAGGCCAATTTAATCAATCTGGTGTTAGTTAGACCAGAAACAGTAGGCCTCACGTTTTACTCCTGTAAAAGGAATTATATCTCCCCGTGTGGGAATCTATGTACTAAAACTAGCATATTAAAAATTCTGGTGTCCAATTTGCAGCAGTTTTCTTGTAATTAATACCGGAAAAAGGAATTATATCTTCCAGTGTGGGAATTTATGTACACAAACTAGCATTTTAAAAATTCTGGTGTCCAATTAGCAGCAGTCTTCTTGTAATTAATACCCCAAAAGGCATTACATTGTCCAGTGTTGTAATTTTGGTGAAAAAAGGCCAATTTAATCAATCTGGTGTTAGTTACACCAGAAACAGTAGGCCTCACGTTTTTACTCCTGTAAAAGGAATTATATCTCCCGTGTGGGAATCTATGTACCAAAACTAGCATATTAAAAATTCTGGTGTCCAATTTGCAGCAGTTTTCTTGTAATTAATACCGGAAAAGGAATTATATCTTCCAGTGTGGGAATTTATGTACACAAACTAGCATTTTAAAAATTCTGGTGTCCAATTAGCAGCAGTCTTCTTGTAATTAATACCGCAAAAAGGCATTACATTGTCCAGTGTTGTAATTTTGGTGAAAAAAAGTCCAATTTAATCAATCTGGTGTTAGTTAGACCAGAAACAGTAGGCCTCACGTTTTTACTCCTGTAAAAGGAATTATATCTCCCGTGTGGGAATCTATGTACCAAAACTAGCATTTTAAAAATTCTGGTGTCCAATTTGCAGCAGTTTTCTTGTAATTAATACCGGAAAAAGGAATTATATCTTGCAGTGTGGGAATTTTGGGGCTAAAAATAATATATTTTATTGTGGTGCGAGTTGAATCGCAACAATGAGGAAACATTCTATTAAGGGACGAGGACGCGGTCGTGGTGGTGTCCGTGGAGCCTCTGTTGCTGGCAGAGGACGTGGCCGTACGGCCTCAGGCGCACAAAGTAGTGAACCAACTCCCTCAAGTAGCCGGCAGAATTTACAGCGATATTTGGTGGGGCCCAATGCCGTTATGAGGATGGTAAGGCCTGAGCAGGTACAGGCATTAGTCGATTGGGTGGCCGACAGTGCTTCCAGCACGTTCACCACATTGTCTTCCGCCCAGTCTTCTGCGGA
Organism: Bufotes viridis; assembly: GCA_033119425.1. Taxonomy (NCBI): domain Eukaryota; kingdom Metazoa; phylum Chordata; class Amphibia; order Anura; family Bufonidae; genus Bufotes; species Bufotes viridis. The sequence continues at coordinate 53,758,424 of CM065598.1, forward strand.
AAGCGCACAGGTGGCACCTGAAAACCAAGCCCATCAGTCTGTCACATCACCCCCATGCATATCAGGGAAACTGTCTGAGCCTCAAGTTATGCAGCAGTCTCTTATTCTGTTTGAAGACTCTGCTCCCACGGTTTTCCAGGGGCGTCCACCTAGCCCTTCCTCAGCGGTGGAAGACATTCCATGCACTGACGCACAACCACTTATGTATCCAGATGATGAGGACATGGGAATACCACCACAGCAGAGTGACCGAGTCTCTGATGATGACGAAACACTGGTGCCCACTGCCGCGTCTTATTGCAGTGTGCAGACTGAACAGGAGGAGGTCAGGGAGGAAGACTGGGTGGAAGACAATGCAGAGGACGATGAGGTCTTAGACCCCACATGGACTGAAGGTCGTGCCGCTGACTTAAATAGTTCAGAGGAAGAGGCAGTGGTGAGACCGAGACAACAGCGAAGCCAAAGAGGGAGCAGGGGGCAAAAGCAGAACAGCCGCCGTCCAGAGTGTTCGCCTGCTATTGGCCAGCGCCAACAGGGACCCAGCACCCCAAAGGCATCTTCAAGGAGTTCCCTGGCATGGCACTTCTTCAAACAATGTGCTGACGACAAGACCAGAGTGGTTTGCACGCTGTGCCATCAGACCCTGAGGCGAGGCATTAACGTTCTTAACCTGAGCACCACCTGCATGATCAGGCATCTACATGCAAAGCATGAACTGCAGTGGAGTACACACCTTAAAAACAAGGAACCCGCTCAGGCTCCCCCTGCACCCTCTACCGCTGCTGCCTCGGCTTCCGCCTCGAGAGGAATGTTGCCACCTGCCGAGCAGCAAACAGAGGATGTGCCACCGTCACCTAGCGTCTCCACTATTTCACACAGCAGCGTTCAGCTCTCCATCTCTCAAACCTTTGAGAGGAAGCGCAAATTCCCACCTAGTCACCCTCAAGCCTCTTGGCCTGAATGCCAGCATTTCTAAACTACTGGCCTTTGAAATGCTGTCATTCCGGCTGGTGGACACAGACAGCTTCAAACAGCTGATGGCCATGGCTGTCCCCCAGTATGTGGTTCCCAGCCGCCACTACTTCTCCAAGACAGCCGTGCCTTCCTGCACATGCAAGTGTCCGATAAAATCAAGTGTGCACTGCGCAACGCCATTTGTGGCAAGGTCCACCTAACCACAGATACGTGGACCAGTAAGCACGGCCAGGGATGCTATATCTCCCTAACTGCACACTGGGTAAATGTAGTGGCGGCTGGGCCCCAGGCGGAGAGTTCCTTGGCGCACGTCCTTCCGCCGCCAAGGATCACAGGCATCATTCTTTGCCTCCTGTAGCCTCCTCCTCCTACTCGGCTTCCTCCTCCTCCTCCTCTGCTTCCACCAGCTCATCCAGTCAGCCACACACCTTCACCACCAACTTCAGCACAGCCCGGGTAAACGTCAGAAGGCCATTCTGAAACTCATATGTTTGGGGGACAGGCCCCACACCGCGCAGGAGTTGTGGCGGGGTATTGAACAACAGACCGACCAGTGGTTGCTGCCGGTGGGCCTCAAGCCCGGCCTGGTGGTGTGCGATAATGGGCGAAATCTCGTGGCAGCTCTGGGACTAGCCGGTTTGACGCACATCCCTTGCCTGGCGCATGTGCTGAATTTGGTGGTGCAAAAGTTCATTCACAACTACCCAGACATGTCAGAGCTGCTGCATAAAGTGCGGGCCGTCTGTGCGCGCTCCGGCGTTCACATCCTGCCGCTGCTCGCCTGTCAGTGCTACAGTGGAACTTCGGCCTTCCCGCTCACCGCCTAATATGCGACGTGCCCACCCGGTGGAACTCCACCTTGCACATGCTGGAGAGACTGTGCGAGCAGCAGCAGGCCATAGTGGAGTTTCAGCTGCAGCACGCACGGGTCAGTCGCACTGCGGAACAGCACCACTTCGCCACCAATGATTGGGCCTCCATGCGAGACCTGTGTGCCCTGTTGCGCTGTTTCGAGTACGCCACCAACATGGCCAGTGGCGATGCCACTGTTATCAGCGTGACAATACCAATTCTATGTCTCCTAGAGAAAACGCTTAGGGCGATGATGGAAGAGGAGGTGGGCCAGGAGGAGGAGGATGACGGGTCGTTTTTAGCACTTTCAGGCCAGTCTGTTAGAAGTGGCTCAGAGGGAGGTTTTATGCAACAGCAGAGGGCAGGTACAAATGTGGCCAGCCAGGGACCACTACTGGAGGACGAAGAGGAGGAGGTGGAGGAGGATGAGGATGAAGCAGGTTCACAGCGGGGTGGCACCCAGCACAGCGCAGGCACATCCCTGGTGCGTGGCTGGGGTGATACAGAGGATGTTGACGATACGCCTCCCACAGAGGACAGCTTGCCCTTACCTCTGGGGAGCCTGGCACACATGAGCGATTACATGCTGCAGTGCCTGCGCAACGACAGCAGAGTTGGGTGGCCACCCTGCTGGATCCACGGTACAAAGACAATGTGCCCACTTTACTTCCTGCACTGGAGCGTGATAGGAAGATGCGCGAGTACAAGCGCACACTGGTAGACGCGCTCCTGAGAGCATTCCCAACTGTCACAGGGGAACAGGTGGAAGGCCAAGGCAGAGGAGGAGCTAGAGGTCGCCCACGCAGCAGTGTCACGGCCAGCTCCTCTGAGGGCAGGGTTAGCATGGCAGAAATGTGGAAAAGTTTTGTCTCCACGCCACAGCTAACTGCCCCACCACCTGATACGGAACGTGTTAGCAGGAGGCAACATTTCACTAACATGGTTGAACAGTACGTCTGCACACAACTCCACGTACTGACAGATGGTTCGGCCCCATTCAACTTCTGGGTTTCAAAATTGTCCACGTGGCCAGAATTAGCATGTTATGCCTTGGAGGTGCTGGCCTGCCCGGCGGCCAGCGTTTTATCTGAACGTGTATTCAGCACGGCAGGGGGCGTCATTACTGACAAACGCAGCTGCCTGTCCGCAGCCAACGTGGACAAGCTGACGTTTATAAAAATGAACCAGGCATGGATCCCACAAGACCTGACCCTCCCTTGTGCAGAGTAGTCCTTAATAACTGCCTTAAACCATGTTGTCTTGTACTCCTGGCCACTTCTTCATTGAAAAATCAATTTTTGAAATTAAGTAGGATCTTGGGGTGCAACCCAGAGTTAAATGAACCTTCCCTCTGTCTGGGTGCCGGGGCCAAAGTACATGAAAGTGTCCTTCTCCTGTGCTGGGTGATATGAATGTTATACTTGTGCTGTCTGACATGTCTCCTTTGTGTGGGTGCAGGGGGCCAAAGTCACTGAAAGCGGCCTTCTCCTGTGGTGGGTGATCGAAATGCCTGATTCTCTGCTGTGGGACCTCTCTCCTCTTTCTGGGTGTAGGGGTCAAAGAAACAAAAGGTGGCCTACTCCTGTGGTGGTTGATGTAAAACTGATGCTTGTGCTATCTGACCTGTCTCCTCTGTGTCGGTGCTAAGGCCTAAGTCATTGAAAGCGGCCTTCTCCTGTTCTGGCTGATATAAATGCCTGAATCTCTGCTGTGGGACCTCTCTCCTCCGTGTGGCTGCAGGGGTCAAAGTCTCTAAAAGTGCCCTTCTCCTGTGGTGGTTGATGTAAAACTGATGCTTGTGCTATCTGACCTGTCTCCTCTGTGTCGGTGCTAAGGCCTAAGTCATTGAAAGCGGCCTTCTCCTGTTCTGGCTGATATAAATGCCTGAATCTCTGCTGTGGGACCTCTCTCCTCCGTGTGGCTGCAGGGGTCAAAGTCTCTAAAAGTGCCCTTCTCCTGTGGTGGTTGATGTAAAACTGATGCTTGTGCTATCTGACCTGTCTCCTCTGTGTCGGTGCTAAGGCCTAAGTCACTGAAAGCGGCCTTCTCCTGTGCTGGCTAATATAAATGCCTGAATCTCTGCTGTGGGTCCTCTCTCCTCTTTCTGGGTGCAGGGGTCAAAGAAACAAAAGGTGGCCTACTCCTGTGGTGGTTGACATGATGCCTGATTCTCTGCTGTGGGACCTCTCTCCTCCGTGTGGCTGCAGGGGTCAAAGTCTCTAAAAGTGCCCTTCTCCTGTGGTGGTTGATGTAAAACTGATGCTTGTGCTATCTGACCTGTCTCCTCTGTGTCGGTGCTAAGGCCTAAGTCATTGAAAGCGGCCTTCTCCTGTTCTGGCTGATATAAATGCCTGATTCTCTGCTGTGGGACCTCTCTCCTCTTTCTGGGTGCAGGGGTCAAAGTCTCTAAAAGTAAAAGTGCCCTTCTCCTGTGGTGGTTGATGTAAAACTGATGCTTGTGCTATCTGACCTGTCTCCTCTGTGTCGGTGCTAAGGCCTAAGTCATTGAAAGCGGCCTTCTCCTGTTCTGGCTGATATAAATGCCTGATTCTCTGCTGTGGGACCTCTCTCCTCTTTCTGGGTGCAGGGGTCAAAGTCTCTAAAAGTGCCCTTCTCCTGTGGTGGTTGATGTAAAACTGATGCTTGTGCTATCTGACCTGTCTCCTCTGTGTCGGTGCTAAGGCCTAAGTCATTGAAAGCGGCCTTCTCCTGTTCTGGCTGATATAAATGCCTGATTCTCTGCTGTGGGACCTCTCTCCTCTTTCTGGGTGCAGGGGTCAAAGAAACAAAAAGTGGCCTACTCCTGTGGTGGTTGACATGATGCCTGATTCTCTGCTGTGGGACCTCTCTCCTCCGTGTGGATGCAGGGGTCAAAGTCTCTAAAAGTACCCTTCTCCTGTGGTGGTTGATGTAAAACTGATGCTTGTGCTATCTGACCTGTCTCCTCTGTGTCAGTGCTAAGGCCTAAGTAACTAAATGGTGGCCTTCTTCTGAGGTGGTTGATATGATGCCTGATTATGTGCTGTGGGACCTCTCTCCTCTTTCTGGGTGCAGGGGTCAAATTAACTAAAGGTGGCCTACTCCTGTGGTGGGTGATCTGTAAAACTGATGCTTGTGCTATCTGACCTGTCTCCTCTGTCTCGTTGCTAAGGCCTAACTCACTGAAAGTGGCCTTGTCATGTGCTGGGTGATATAAATGTTATACTTGTGCCATCTGACATGGTTGCCGGGGTCCCATTAAATGGTGGCCTACTCCTGTGGTGGGTGATCTAAATGCCTGATTCTCTGCTGTGAAACCTCTCTCCTCCGTCTGGGTGCAGGGGTCAAAGTCTCTCAAAGTGGCCTTCTCTTGTGCTGGGTGATGTAAAACTGATGCTTGTACCATCTGACATGGTTGCCGGGGTCCCATTAAATGGTGGCCTACTCCTGTGGTGGGTGATCTAAATGCCTAATTCTCTGCTGTGAAACCTCTCTCCTCCGTCTGGGTGCAGGGGTCAAAGTCTCTCAAAGTCGCCTTCTCCTGTGCTGGGTGATGTAAAACTGATGCTTGTACCATCTGACATGGTTGCCGGGGTCCCATTAAATGGTGGCCTACTACTGTGGTGGGTGATCTAAATGCCTGATTCTCTGCTGTGAAAACCTCTCTCCTCCGTCTGGGTGCAGGGGTCAAAGTCTCTCAAAGTCGCCTTCTCCTGTGCTGGGTGATGTAAAACTGATGCTTGTGCCATCTGACATGGTTGCCGGGGTCCCATTAAATGGTGGCCTACTCCTGTAGTGGGTGATCTAAATGCCTGATTCTCTGCTGTGAAACCTCTCTCCTCCGTCTGGGTGCAGGGGTCAAAGTCTCTCAAAGTCGCCTTCTCCTGTGCTGGGTGATATAAATGTTATACTTGTGCCATCTGACATGGTTGCCGGGGTCCCATTAAATGGTGGCCTACTCCTGTGGTGGGTGATCTAAATGCCTGATTCTCTGCTGTGAAACCTCTCTCCTCCGTCTGGGTGCAGGGGTCAAAGTCTCTCAAAGTGGCCTTCTCTTGTGCTGGGTGATGTAAAACTGATGCTTGTACTATCTGACATGGTTGCCGGGGTCCCATTAAATGGTGGCCTACTCCTGTGGTGGGTGATCTAAATGCCTGATTCTCTGCTGTGAAAACCTCTCTCCTCCGTCTGGGTGCAGGGGTCAAAGTCTCTCAAAGTCGCCTTCTCCTGTGCTGGGTGATGTAAAACTGATGCTTGTACCATCTGACATGGTTGCCGGGGTCCCATTAAATGGTGGCCTACTCCTGTGGTGGGTGATCTAAATGCCTGATTCTCTGCTGTATAACCTCTCTCCTCCGTCTGGGTGCAGGGGTCAAAGTCTCTCAAAGTCGCCTTCTCCTGTGCTGGGTGATATAAATGTTATACTTGTGCCATCTGACATGGTTTTCGGGGTCCCAATAAATGGTGGCCTACTCCTGTGGTGGGTGATCTAAATGCCTGATTCTCTGCTGTGAAAACCTCTCTCCTCCATCTGGGTGCAGGGGTCAAAGTCTCTCAAAGTCGCCTTCTCTTGTGCTGGGTGATGTAAAACTGATGCTTGTACCATCTGACATGGTTGCCGGGGTCCCATTAAATGATGGCCTACTCCTGTGGTGGGTGATCTAAATGCCTGATTCTCAGCTGTGAAAACCTCTCTCCTCCGTCTGGGTGCAGGGGTCAAAGTCTCTCAAAGTCGCCTTCTCCTGTGCTGGGTGATATAAATATTATACTTGTGCCATCTGACATGGTTGCCGGGGTCCTATTAAATGGTGGCCTACTCCTGTGGTGGGTGATCTAAATGCCTGATTCTCTGCTGTGAAACCTCTCTTCTCCGTCTGGGTGCAGGAGTCAAAGTCTCTCAAAGTCGCCTTCTCCTGTGCTGGGTGATATAAATGTTATACTTGTGCCATCTGACATGATTGCCGGGGTCCCATTAAATGGTGGCCTACTCCTGTGGTTGGTGATCTAAATGCCTGATTCTCTGCTGTGAAAACCTCTCTCCTCCGTCTGGGTGCAGGGGTCACAGTCTCTCAAAGTCGCCTTCTCTTGTGCTGGGTGATGTAAAACTGATGCTTGTACTATCTGACATGGTTGCCGGGGTCCCATTAAATGGTGGCCTACTCCTGTGGTTGGTGATCTAAATGCCTGATTCTCTGCTGTGAAAACCTCTCTCCTCCGTCTGGGTGCAGGAGTCAAAGTCTCTCAAAGTCGCCTTCTCCTGTGCTGGGTGATATAAATGTTATACTTGTGCCATCTGACATGATTGCCGGGGTCCCATTAAATGGTGGCCTACTCCTGTGGTTGGTGATCTAAATGCCTGATTCTCTGCTGTGAAAACCTCTCTCCTCCGTCTGGGTGCAGGGGTCAAAGTCTCTCAAAGTCGCCTTCTCTTGTGCTGGGTGAAATAAATGTTATACTTGTGCCATCTGACATGGTTGCCGGGGTCCCATTAAATGGTGGCCTACTCCTGTGGTGGGTGATCTAAATGCCTGATTCTCTGCTGTGAAACCTCTCTCCTCCGTCTGGGTGCAGGGGTCAAAGTCTCTCAAAGTCGCCTTCTCCTGTGCTGGGTGATGTAAAACTGATGCTTGTGCCATCTGACATGGTTGCCGGGGTCCCATTAAATGGTGGCCTACTCCTGTGGTGGGTGATCTAAATGCCTGATTCTCTGCTGTGAAACCTCTCTCCTCCGTCTGGGTGCAGGGTCAAAGTCTCTCAAAGTGGCCTTCTCTTGTGCTGGGTGATGTAAAACTGATGCTTGTACTATCTGACATGGTTGCCGGGGTCCCATTAAATGGTGGCCTACTCCTGTGGTGGGTGATCTAAATGCCTGATTCTCTGCTGTGAAAACCTCTCTCCTCCGTCTGGGTGCAGGGGTCAAAGTCTCTCAAAGTCGCCTTCTCCTGTGCTGGGTGATGTAAAACTGATGCTTGTACCATCTGACACGGTTGCCGGGGTCCCATTAAATGGTGGCCTACTCCTGTGGTGGGTGATCTAAATGCCTGATTCTCTGCTGTGGAACCTCTCTCCTCCGTCTGGGTGCAGGGGTCAAAGTCTCTCAAAGTCGCCTTCTCCTGTGCTGGGTGATATAAATGTTATACTTGTGCCATCTGACATGGTTGCCGGGGTCCCATTAAATGATGGCCTACTCCTGTGGTGGGTGATCTAAATGCCTGATTCTCTGCTGTGAAACCTCTCTCCTCCGTCTGGGTGCAGGGGTCAAAGTCTCCCAAAGTCGCCTTCTCCTGTGCTGGGTGATATAAATGTTATACTTGTGCCATCTGACATGGTTGCCGGGGTCCCATTAAATGGTGGCCTACTCCTGTGGTGGGTGATCTAAATGCCTGATTCTCTGCTGTGAAAACCTCTCTCCTCCGTCTGGGTGCAGGGGTCAAAGTCTCTCAAAGTCGCCTTCTCCTGTGCTGGGTGATGTAAAACTGATGCTTTTACCATCTGACATGGTTGCCGGGGTCCCATTAAATGGTGGCCTACTCCTGTGGTGGGTGATCTAAATGCCTGATTCTCTGCTGTGAAACCTCTCTCCTCCGTCTGGGTGCAGGGGTCAAAGTCTCTCAAAGTCGCCTTCTCCTGTGCTGGGTGATATAAATGTTATACTTGTGCCATCTGACATGGTTGCCGGGGTCCCATTAAATGATGGCCTACTCCTGTGGTGGGTGATCTAAATGCCTGATTCTCTGCTGTGAAACCTCTGTCCTCCGTCTGGGTGCAGGGGTCAAAGTCTCTCAAAGTGGCCTTCTCTTGTGCTGGCACTGCTGGGTGATGTAAAACTGATGCTTGTACCAGCTGACATGGGTGCAGTGGTCAAATTAACTAAATGGTGGCCTACTCCTGTGGTGGGTGATATGATGCCTGAATATGTGCTGTGGGGCCTCTCTCCTTTTTCTGGGTGCAGGGGTCAAAGTAACTAAAAGTGGCCTTCTCCTGTGCTGGATGGTATAAATGTAATGCTTGTGCTATCTGACATGTCTCCTCTGTCTGGGTGCTAAGGCCTAAGTCACTGAAAGTGGCCTTCTCCTGTGGTGGTTGATATGATGCCAGATTCTCTGCTATGGGACCTCTCTCCTTTGTCTGGATGCTGGGGTCGAAATAATAGTAAGCGACCTTCTCCATTGGTGGGTGATTTGAAGCCTGAATCTGTGCTATGGGACCTAACTCCAATTAATATTGGTTAATTTTATTTTATTTTATGTTAAGTCATCATTTCCCTATCTACATTTGTTTGCAGGGGATTTACCTACATTTTGCAGCCCTCTAGCCCTTTTCGGGAGTCTTTTACAGCCTTTTTAGTGCCCAAAAGTTCGGGTCCCCATTAACTTCTATGGGGTTCGGGTTGAAGTTCGGGTTCAGTTCGGATCACGAACCCGGACATTTTCCGGAAGTTCGGCCGAACCTCTCGAACCCGAACATCCAGGTGTTCGCTCATCTCTAAGAACAACCAAAACCTGAGGCATTGCGATTTGCAAGTCAAGTCCCTTGTCGCGACAAACAACTGAAAAACTTGAAAGAAACAGTAGTGAGTAGGAAGCTCAAACCCTAATGACCCACTGGCCCCAGCGAGAGGCTGTTTATTGAACTGGGGCAGTGGGAGCAATCTTAGTGAATACAAACCAGAAGTAAAGGAGAGCAGACAAGTTTTTTTTTTTTTTTTACTTGCAACTAGAGAAAAGACCCACTTGATGTATACGCGCAGAAAAACCAGATGTAAAGGAAATGACCATTGATGCCCGTCATGTTTGACAGGAGAGTGGCACCGGAGCCACCAGCTGCCTCAGTGTGACTATCGAGTAAAACAACCGTGACGTAGAAACTGACGGGAGAATGTGGCTTGAATGGGAGTATGGTGTGCCAGCAGATGGGTGACTGGACCTGGAATGAGTAAAACCTAAAAAACATGGTATAACCAAAATGCAGACCTGAATGTGAGCGGAATAAGATAGCGTCGCGACAGCGAACGCATGGACGCAGTTCTAGCAGGGAATGGAATGTAGTACTAGATGTAACAGCAAACGTGTGAACTCAGCTAGAGCATGAAAGGAGTATTAACTTTCTGTAACAGCAGACGTGAGATGCGGCCATGGCTGGGCGGGAACATTGAGACGTAAACGTGAAAGTAAAACCCGGAGTCACAGCGGTAGAGTGAACCCCAAATCTGGCAATAGGCCAAATGTAAAATTTGGTATGACCGCAGCCTGCAGTGAACGAGGCAAAAACAAACTAACGGTGACATGAACGCGCTCTTGCAATGGGCCTAAGCAACCGTGGACGTGTGACACCAGTCTGAGTGTGTTGCAAGCAAACATATGAAAGCAAAAGCGGTATGAATGCAAAAAACAGGATGACAGAAAAATAAATAAATGCACAGAGAATAAGACAGATTTACCCGCTGTTGTGACCATGCGTGGAGCATAAACGTGATGCGAGAGCGGACGAGAGCACCGCTCAGAAAATGAGCATGTAGAAAGAGCGGACATGAGAAGGCAGCGTCTCAATTAACAGGGCAAACCTGGCATAAAGAGTTGAAGCATACACGCAGCCCTGATTGCGGGGGAGGGGCGGGTGACATGGGAAGTATTTGCTATAGCAAGAGCCGTAACAAGCAACAGCTGCATCCAATCTCCAACATAACATCACATGCAGCCCAGGTAAACCTTCCTTACCGCACACAGGCTGAAGTAACTTTTCAAAGCGAAACAACGTGAATGTAAAACACGTGAGATAGAAGGGGAACTAAATCAGATTACCTAACAAACAAAGTGAAAGGAATTGTTTAACTCCGACAAACCTGAGAAGCTGAGGCGGACGATTTTGAGGCGATGCCTCCTGCTCGCAAGAAAAGTCAGATTCCAGCCGGCCGGAGAAACGGACACGGCTCAATTAACTTACATACATGGTCACGCGTCCCTATGGTAGCCACGAGCAGAAGAAAAGCTCCATTCCAGCTCCATACTGTAGTGAAAGAAACCTCCTAGCAGAGGAGAGTGCACCCTGCTGACACACCAGCATCCCCTGTGCAACTGAGAAAACGCCCGCCCCTAGGTGGGGCTGTGCCTGGTAGAGCTTCTGCCCCTCCCACAAATGCAGCCTAATCAGACTGCCATACGTGTTTGTGTGTGAACAGTGAGTGAGTGAAAACAGCCACAGCACATACTTACTCTCCTTGTGGGGGGGTGGTGATCAGCTCCTCTTCTTCCTCCTCCTCCTCGTCCCCGTTATCAGCCACTTGAGGGGGTGAGACGGGTTGGGGTGAAGGTCCACCCTCCACTGACTCCTCTGGGGGGCTAGGGGCATGAAGTTGCCCTGAGGGTCCGGCCTCCTCCTCCTCTGACGCCGAGACCTCCCACACCTGCTGTCTGGGAGGCCTGCGCCTGACAGCAGGCAAAGGAACACCTACAATAACAAATTTTACTACTTTTAGAAAAAAATCTAAAAACAAAAATGTACATATGCTTTACATTACTTTTGTATCTTTATTCCAACACTCAGTAATCATTATACCTGGGCATTTTTCGTCCCGTATTTCGCGGATTCTTTCCGCGTGCCTCCTCTTTAAGTCTGACCATTTTTTTTAAAATGGCCAGACGTTTGTGCTGGTTGTTGTAGTCCCTCCAGAGTTCGTACCCGATCCTGCGCACAATGGCGTTCTTCTCTGCATGGGAGCGGGTCAGGTCATAGCCCTTCTCCAACATGCGCTGCAGTATAAAAAAAAAAGCATATAATCAGATTTTATAACGGTAACTGTAAATCTAATATTTCACTTTCAAACACTAATAATTTTTAGTTTGGTGGTTGAGATGATGAATAAATGTTGGTGACTATGGCTAAGGCAGCGCATGGCGAGAGGTTCCCCGGGTTAAAACTATGACATGCAGATCTTTCAGTTAGACTGTCTCTCGCTGTGCGCTGCATTGCTGCTGCCGTATCGCCGCCCCCGCCACCATTATAGTCAATAGGGACGAAGCGTGGGAGAACTAGCGGCAGTACGGATCCGACAGGCTGTTCATCCCCCTGGAATAGTCAGACGTACTCCCCTGCCGCTAATGTGAAAGTCGCCTAATCTTATTTTTTGTAAAAATTTGGGATTGTGTTGAAATTGTTTGTGTGTGTAGTATGAGATATTGGATATTGGCCATCTGAGGAGAGATGTACCTGTCTAGTGAAGTGACGGTACGGGGTGTAAGGCTGGTTCGCCTCCCCGTGGTGTACCCTGGGTAACGCTAAATGAACCAGCAAATACTGAATGTCAAACATTACTTCTCCTGGCCAACGGGACACTTATTAGAATCTATATACTAGGTATCCTCAAACTACGGCCCTCCATGAAAATGCGGCCCTCCAGCAAACTGTGGCCCTCCTGCTTTTTCCAAACTAAAAATCACATCATTCCATGACAGCCTACAGCTATCATCCTATAGAGGGGCATCATGGGAGTTGTAGTTTTATAACAGCTGGAGGGCTGAAGTTTGAGAATGCCTGCTATAGACTGTGTATGTGTGTGTGTGTTGGGGGGGGGGGTGGTCAGAGGTGGTGTGGGTTTGAGGGGGGTCTGGTGGTATGTAGTGGTGGGAATATTGTGTGAGGCGGAAGATTAGATGTGCAATGTGAATCATATATAGATTTATCTGCTATACTTTTTTTTTTAACCATTAGAAAACGTGGTGTGGTGTTAAACAAGCAGGATATGCTCGAACCCACATGCGGTTGTGCATATATATAGGGGAGCACATCCTGCACTTGTAGTCCGTTGCTGATGGCGATCAACAGCAAAAAATGCATACAATGGAAGATGCCAGCAACGGACTACAAGTACCACAATAACCATCCTACATACGATAACGATAATGTGGAGAACAATCAAAAACATAACCATAGCAATGACTGGCTGGCATCTTCCACTGTATGTATTTTTTTGCTGTTGATTGCCATCAGCAACGGATTTCTGGCATCAGGATCCCCTGGGCACCTGTAGAAGGCAGGTCCCGATGCCGTGCAAGGCATTGGGCAGCCTCTGCATGGCATCAGTCTGCCTTCTCACACATCGCGTCCCCTTCACAGCAGCACGGGGACCGATGCGCTCGTTCACTAACCGCAAAACACTTCTATGTTGTGGTCAGCGCTGACCACGACATAGAAGGGTTTAATCCGCCAGCATCGCTGTAAACAGCGATGCTGGCGGATACAGCAGGGGCCTGGCTATCAGGGACTGCCGTACCCCTGCCTTTCCTCCTGCACCCGCCCGATCATCTCGCCGTGCATGCACAGCGTTTTGCATTAAGGGGTTAATGACAGTGAACTCCACAATGCCCGCCCCTTTAATAGTGGCCCCTGCCCCCCATGCATGTAGCAGTGTAGTTTTGTCGTCATACATGATATAAATGAACATTTAAGGACCTGAAAACTATTGAAACCTGTGATCACTTGTTATGGCAACCTGGGGACATGCCAGCTTCTATTGGCTGATAAGGGACATGTGACGTGTGGATGGCAGTTGGGGGCTTGTTTTTGCTAATGCAGGTCATTTTTGGGGGAATATCTCAGAAATAATACGTCCTATAGAGCTGAGCCCCGGTCTAAAACCTTCCCAGACACCTGATGTACCCGTCTGCCAAACTTAGTGAAGATCGGTCCAGTCGATTGGTCGGCCATAAATAACAGACAGACAGAAACTCATTTTTATATATATAAGAGATTAGTAGATATTAATGATTTGGGGCAATAAGTATTGTTTTTGAATGCCAACAATGCTTGTTTCCACAAATCATTTATATGTAAGCACTGCAGTAAGCAAACTATGTGAAATGAGATTTTATATGTATTGCAAAAATGTGAGAATGTTTTATCTCCATAAACATACATTTGAATGTTACAAGCGTGTCACATGTACTTATAGCTGTAATGTAATGTTCAATAACTTACTGTGATCAGGATATCTTCCTCCTCTCTTGTAAAGTTGTTGCCCACCATCTTTATTCGCATGGATCGCATGCACAACAAGAAAACGTGTTGGAACTGCTCCCAGGAAGAAGCCACGCCTGTATGTGCGCGTGCGCATGCGCACGAACACGCGCATGAGCACATACGAATAAGTTGTTACTGCCGCCTAACTTGAACAATAACATCTGTACGCACACGAATGTTTCTATGGAAATTATTCGCATTAAAGTCGCGTTGTACGGCTACAGAACTACGAATACGATTGGCTTGTTCGAATTAGCAAATATGGTGAATGCGAATATATCGCTATATTCTATTCGATAATTCAAAAAATGCATTTGCAATAGGAAAGTTGCCTATTGACACTCAGCTCCAAGTTGGATGCGCAATGCGAAAAAAATTTTTCCCCCCCAATGAACAGAATATGACGTTGAACACTTCTAAGTAAGTATTCTGATTGTTGAAAAGAATAATGGTAATTTTTTTTCGCAATGCGCATCCAACTTAGAGTATTCGTTCATGTTTGCAAGCCAGTAGGAGATATGCCTTTATATAAGAAGTTCAATTCGCGTAATGCGAATAAAATATTCGCATATCAGCACGATTAGTTTAATAATGACGAATATTCGATTTCGGCGAATATATTACAAATATTCATTCGAATATTCGCGATATATCGCGAATTCAAATATGGCACCTCCCGCTCATCACTAGTAGCCAGGAATATTTCTGATCAGAGGTTGTAAGAGCCTCTCCGAGTATGATCCTACTGGGGGGTGGGGTTGTGATCTAAAGCTTGATAAGTAGTATGATCTTGCAGATTTAAGATATTTATAAATATGCTTATCAAGGATCACAACCGCACCCCCTTTATCCGCTTGTCTGACAACAATATCCTCCATAAGCATCAACTGTCGTAATGCCCTGCGCTCACTAGAGGAAAGATTGTCCTTACAAATTTCATCTGAGGCAAAAACAGACTTATTCAGATTGCACTCTCCAAGTGGGTCGATAGCCTCTTACAACCTGCGATCAGAAATACTCCTGGCTATCTGCAAGAAACTAAGGCGGTTCTTTTTGCGTTGAACAGTTTTTCATGGACAGCTGACTCAGTGTGAATAACGGCAGATGTAACATAGCTTTATTTAGTCATTCCACATGATCTAGCCATAATTGCTCTTAAGTGGTTCTTGTCAGGGTATTCTGATTTCTCTTTTGATTTTCAAGCCTTTATTTGCCAAATTATTTCATTTCTCTTAAAACACAATTTTTTATGTTTGACAATCATTTTTATTTGCAGCTACAGATGTAGCAGCGCTAGTGATCATAGTAGAATCGCGTGAGCGTAGAGCGATATCGTGTTTCATTAGCAAGAGAATTGTGTAAAAAGAGTAGTGAGAAAATTCATGGTGTAATTTTGGTTTTTAATCATCAGATGGCGCGTGGAACTGCATTTTCATGCAGTAGTATTTGTACATAATGAAGTAATAAATTAATGGCCCCCTGTGACTTCCCCATCTGAAGCTACAGCTTGCCAGCATGCTCTGCTCTCATGAAAGGTTGACAGCGGGCAAGCGAGCACCATGGTGTTACCTTAGGGGGGTCTTTGGATGGGAGGAATGAGTGGGCATTGTGGTGTTACCTGGGGGAGGATGAAGAGTGAGCTGGCACTGGGGCATTACCTGGGGGAGGAGGGGTTAGAGGAGATGAGCGGGCACCGTGGCAGAGGAACGAGTGTTGAGCGCGCCTAGAGTGGCAGTCGCTATGTGGTTAACCCCTCATCTTCTGCAGATTTGTCCTGGATAAGGACTTTTTGGGCTAAGAAGCAGCGCAGGGACGGCCCAGTGCAGTTCCAGGAGGATCCCTTCGGTAGAAGCGCAGGAAGGAGTGAAAGCTTGAAGAAGTGGACGATGATTGCTGCTGTCAAGAACATAAAACTTCAGGCTGTAATTACTGGAGGGAAGAAGAAAGTGACAGTGAAGAGGAAAAAACCAAATAAAGCCAAGACTGGAGGAAAGAACAGCAAGGAGACTTGCCTTTCCTCCCCCCACTTCATACATAACAGTGTTCTTATATTAATCTTCTGATGATTATGAATCTGTTAACTATATCATATAGAGTACTAACAGGTACTCACCCATATGGAACTAGATTAAAAATCTGCAATTTATTAGACCAATTAAACAATAAGTAAATAAAAATAGTAATAAGATTAATTGATAAAAATGTATGAAAATTTCATAATACCATATTATCATTAAAAATTTGGTGCATGTTCCCCTATATTGCTCAGATATATAGTACCTGGTGGAATTGTATAAATGACTGAGAGCAATAATAGCACATCTTAATCAATATATATTTCTCAACAGGGCGTGGCCTGCCCGGAGATGTGAGCAGACGCAGGTTTGAGCGCTCCTGACCGGCACTTCGTTTATCCTGCACAATCCTGCTACTGGGGATCTATAATCGGCCGATTACGACCTCTTCTTCCTGCCTTACTGCACTCTGTATGTATTGGAGCATGACTCGTGGCGGCAAAAAGGAGAAGGACCTCAAGGAGGGTTCGGGCCTTCCTGAGGGAAAACAGAATGGCGCCGCCGCACGCTCTACAGATGCCGTTGCTTGTCTGGAAAAGTTCGCCAGAACAGCGCGTGTGGGAACCGCGCAGCCTGATGTGCCTGCACCTCCGATGGAGACCAGCGGGAATGCTTCCTCCGCTGCTACCTCTGATAAAAGTGAGGGCTCTGATCTTGTCAATACCGGTCCCGGTGGCGAGGCCCATGAAACCACTGGCGGGCCTCTGCATTTGCCGGTGTCTGGAGCTCCCTGCCACCTACTGTAGGCTCCGCCGCAGGACCGTGATCCGACTCCTAAAGACATATATGAGGCGGTAAAACATCTCTCTGCCTTGGCCTCCTTAAATTCCTCCATGGGGTCTCTGCAAGAAAATGTGGCCTGTATGTGCCATGATCTCAAGAAGATAAGTGAACGTGTTAAAGAAGTAGAAAATCGTGTGAGTGACATGGAAGATCAGTTGCTTCCGGTGAAGCGGGACATGGCCAAGGTGATCCATAATATTACTTTGCTCATTATTAAGGCTGAAGATTTGGAGAACAGATCGCGGCGCAATACCCTTAGGCTGGTAGGTGTACCAGAAAAAGCCGAAGGACATGATGCTCCTGTCTTTTTTGAGCAGTGGTTTAAGGATAACTTTGGCGCCCAGTCCTTGTCCTCACTATTCGCTATTAAACGGGCGCACAGAGTACCGTTTCGCCCTCCACCCCCCGGGGGCGCCTACTCGGTCTGTGCTCCTCCGGATTTTACATTTCCGCGATAGGGATACTATTTTGCGCAAAGCCATAGAAATACCTGATCTTGCCATTGATGGAAGTAAAGTCTCTCTATTCCCTGACTTTTCTGCGGAGGTCCAACGGAGGAGAGTGAAGTTTATTGATGTCAAGCCTCGCCTACGAAATCGCAATATACAGTACTCTATGTTGTACCCTTCAAAGCTGCGGGTGATTGCTAGTTGTCGAACCTACTTCTTTGAGTCACCAGAGGACGCTACTATGTGGTTGGAGCAACTGGGAAGTGCTATTCCAATAGATGGGGACTGAAAGTGATTGCTTCATATGTCTGCCTCATGCAGATTTCTTTGCACAGATGGACGATAAGTATAATGTCTGACCTGTTGTTATCTGTGCTGTTGTTCAGTTCGTTTGTTTCCATGCTGAGGGACTCATGTGATGAGTGCTTTGCCATTTATTCTGTTAACTGCACTTATGTGGTAGTTATTAACCAGTGTGGCCGTTGTATTTATACGGAATGCTAGTGTAACATGTGATCCCCAGTCAATTTCTCTGCCACTCTGCCGTCCGTGTTGAAATGCAGTTGACCCAACCTGTACCTAGTAGGGGGCCCTATATTTGGAGATTGAACCCGTTCTAGATTGATCTGCTTGATAGGGACGACCCAATTACGGACAAACTCAAAGACTTTCTCCGTAATAATGCGGGCTCTGCTTCCAAGGGGGTTATTTGGGATGCCATGAAGGCGTATGTCCGTGGTCTATACATACAGAAGATTAAGCGTAAGAAATCAAATACTAAAGGACTCACTGACACCCTGCATAGGGAAGTTCAGTCTTTGGAGGCGGATTATATTGTTGATCCGTCTCCGGAGAATGAGAAACGGTGGATCGAGGCACAAGGCAACTTGAAGGACCATCTGCTTCATATTGCTGATCACAAGCGTTTCTTCTGGCAACAGAAGTATTTTGAGGCAGGCGAAGGCGTGGGATCCTTATTGGCGCAGGTGGTTCGCTCACAATCTGGACCCTCTAGGGTTCTATCCATTAAAAATTCCACTAATTATCTGGTTTCAGATGATTCTGGAATTCTTGATGTGTTTGTCGATTTCTATAAGGAATTGTACACTTCAAAACTTACTGTTTCACCTCATAATATCAGGAGGTATCTTGCTGGCATCCCGCTGAAGAAGCTGTCATCTGACTCGCTTCAATTTTTAGACGAGCCCCTGGATATAGAGGAACTTCGGGTGGCATTGGGTTCCTTTCCTAATGAAAAAACACCTGGTTTTGATGGCCTACCGGGCGAATTTTATAAGAGATATCAGGAAGACCTTCTTCCAGTACTGTTGGAAACATTTAACGACGCTTTACGCGTAGGTCAACTACCTGCATCTATGCGCGAGGCGGTTGTGGTTGTCCTACCTAAACCAAGAAAGGATCCATTGCTGCCTGAATCCTACCGCCCTATTTCTTTGCTCACAACTGATGTGCAAATATTGGCAAAAGTACTGGCTAATCGATTGAATAAAGTCATCTCTACCCTAATTCATGTCGACCAGTCAGGGTTTATGCCTGATAGGAATACTTCTCTTAATTTGAGGAGACTTTTTCTCAACCTTTAAAGGCCGATATGTACGGGAGGTTGCCGTGCCATACTTTCCCTCGACGCTGCCAAGGCCTTTGACAGCGTCGAATGGCTATTCCTATGGGAGACTATGCGAGCGATGGGGTTTGGGCCCGTTTTCATGTCATGGGTGCAGCTCCTCTATTGTTCTCCAGTTGCCAGAATAAGGGTGAATGGGCAACTCAGTGATCAGTTCTCCTTGCAATGTGGCACTAGGCAGGGCTGCCCTTTGTCCCCGCTTTTATTCGCAGTCACCATAGAGCCCTTGGCATTTAGGTTGCGTGCATCGACGGATTGGTTTGGATTCCCTCTGGGTACCCAGGAGAAGCGTGTGTCCTTATATGCAGGCGACATGCTTCTGTACGTGGGCGACTTTGCTCAATCGATCCATCCGTTGATGCAGCACATTACTGACTTTGGACTTCGATCGGGATTGCACTTTGATTGGAACGGCATTTAACTACAGGTTGTAGACAAGTTTAAGTATTTGGGAGTGATGGTATCACCGACTGTTCCTGATTATGTCAAACTCGACGTTGAACCCTTACTAACGAGATTTGTGGAAAGGGTTTCGGCATGGACTAAACTTCCCCTTACGGTGGTGGGCCGCTGTAATTTGGTTAAAATGATATTGATGCCCCAATTATTATATATCCTACATAATTCCCCTATTTGGATACCCCAGAGGATATTTTATAAAATGCAAGGTATATTTTGGTCCCTTATTTGGAATAAAAAGCAGCCCAGGATTAAATTGGAGACGTTACAAAAGGGCAAAGAGGAGGGGGGTCTGTCTGTGCCGAATCTTTGGGTCTACTTCCTAGCCTCCCAGTTACAGCACTTAAAGGGTTGGGGAAGGTCTGCGGATTTAGGGCCGTCGGCTAGAATTATCTCTGAACTAACAGGTAGATGCGTTCCGTTTTCTGCACTAGAGGCGGGGAAAGTGCAGGGGTCAGTGAGTTTACCCACGTTATCGTTAATGCAGAAGGTATGGTCCAAATTTAAAAATGTGATAGGCTTGATGGGGTTCCACGGACATACGCCCTTATGGCGAAACCCTGATCTACCGGAATTTTTCCGGCTTGAAGGTTTTTCCCCTTGGGAACTTAAAGGTATCCATTATGTACATCATATCCATGCCGGGGGGATACTGAAATCTTTTGACGTACTGCAACAGGATTTTGGGTTTTCCAAGACCTCCTTTTATCAGTTCTTACAGTTGAGACACGCATACCAGGCGCAGTTTAAGGGTGATACAAATATTATAAGCACTCCGCTTGTTGTCCAGCAACTCTTGACTCCTGGTAGTACGAAAGGTCTTATATCCTCTTTGTATAGTCATATGTTAGGGAATATGGTTTCTAGTACTCCTCTCTCTGTGAAAACCAAATGGGAGGCTGATCTGGGTGACATTTCTGTGGAACAGTGGAAGGAGTGTCTATCTTTGGTGCCCAGCCTGTCGCTTAATGAGGCGCAACGCCTGTCTCAACTGTATCTACTACACAGGGTATACAGGACACCTGTCTTTCTATATAACATTGGGATCCGTACTGACTCCTGTTGTCCTAGGTGCCGGGGGGAACAGGCTTCTTTATTACATATGTTTTGGGAATGTGTTAAATTGGGAGATTTCTGGAATGGAGTATTGGAAATGATTAAACAAGTTACCCAAGTTACGGTGCCGTATGACCCCAAAATGTGTCTGTTAGGGCTTTTGGAGACGGAAGCCCGGAATGCTAATGCTTTATTGTGTATCCAGAGGATGCTATTCCAAGCGCGTATCCTTATCGCTCGGCGTTGGATTGAACATGCCCCACCTACACTTCAAGAATACATTAATCGTATGAATACTATCCTGCGTTATGAAAGGGGGATATACTTAAAGAGCTTAATCAAGCTTGGTATCGCTGTCATTGGCACAAGACTGTATTCAGGACCAATTGCTGGGTGTCAATTCAGCAAGGGGAAACAGGACGTAGCAAAATCTGTATGATGCGTACAGTTTTGGGAGGGAGCTATAAACTCTAGAGATAAACAGCTGTGTCCTGTGATGGCATCAGGGTTAGGGGCCTCTCTGGCTCTTTAAGGGGGGGTAGGTCGTCTTACCGCATGTTGGGTGTTAATGGAGGGGAGGGGGGGACAACAACAAGGAGTTGTTCTAGTTGATTGAATTGCACTACTTTCTTATCTCCTATTTTTTATGCCTGATAGCTGTTACATTTTCTGTATGTGATACGCTCGCAGTTTTTTTTTTAAGAGGAAAATGAAGAAAATGGAGACGTGGTTATTTATGTTATGGTTGGCCGACGTAATTTTCTCTGTCCATGATATATGTGCTTATTCGGCCCTGCGTGGCCAACATGTCATTTATTCGATATGTTATGATATGTTAGTTTCAATAAAAATATACTTGATTCAAAAAATAGAAATATATTTCTCAACATGTTATATCAATGAGACCATAAGAGAACCTGATTAGGGAATATTTGTATACACTGTACAATGTATTCAATAGAGACTTATGATATTAATGTGGATTAATTAAAATGTACTTGATGGGTTCAAATATCAATATATTAAAAATATAAAAGGTAAAATAAAAATTAAGGATGTCCAGAATCTGAATTTGGGTGACGTAGCGGCATGACGTGAGGATTTATGTAGGAATGCTGCAGTCCCTCCCACCTCCCTGCCTGCTCTCCCTGCCAGCTCTCCCTGCCCACTCTCCGCCGAACCCGCCGAGGTGATGTGGTTCCCTTGCTAGCCGAGCGCTTTACAGAGCTTAACAAGCCAACTGACTGGGAGAGAAAACGACCGGGTCTCTGGCAGGTGGTGGTGGCAGTACCGCTGTGGATCAGAACAGCAACTGGACTTCACTTCTTGCAGTCCCTGGGGAAAACCTGTGGAACAGAGAACGTCCTTTTACCCCCAGACCGCGTGCCCAGCAACCCGCTCTGCATCTTGCAAAACTTCCTCCGAGCTCCTCCCTGGCTAGGGAGAATGACTGTATCGGAGGAGAGATAGGCGATGCTTTTCCCCTTGGAACTGGAGTACATGAGTAGCTTAGTGGTAAAGCCCCCGCATGAACACCTCGGATCATTTTTTAAAGACCCACACTCTCTACTCAACGGACGTGCGAGACTCTCTTGCTATGCCTGCACCTGGACGGCGTGCGTTGTGGAGGAGTCAGATGAAGTTGTATGTGCCCCTCAGTGGTTGCATAGGCGAGTTGGTGCTGGGGGCCAGTGAGAACATATGGGTCTGAGATTGATCCATATATCCCTCCTGCTGTGTATATATCTGGAGAAAGTGTGATGTGAAAGAGCTGGAGTGGGGCTTGCCGTGGCCCTCTGGTAATGGCTCAGTAGAATTGGTGATCAGTGACTGTTGTCAGTAAGAACGCCTGGATTTCAGACTACTGCTTAGTCTGCCCCTAATGGTCCCTAAATATCGGGATAGTTCAGTTTAGCTGAACGTGGTGGACTATAATCTTATTGATATACATTTTGAAAGTGGCTTTTTTTTGCCACAAAACTACTCTTACTGTTACCTCTGATTTATGTGATTAGTCCTATTTGTATAGTCGTAATAGTCGGTGCTTCTTTGCCTCTCTGAGTAGTAGGCCTCTTTTCTTCAAAGAAGTAACTACTTTTGAAACTATGCAGCCGAAATCACATAATAGAAAATCATTGGGGAAACTGGAATTAGTTTGATAAATAGAATGGATAAATATCTTAAATCCCTACAGAAAAGTAGGAGCACCCAGAAGGGAAATAAAGAAAATTGATAGTATAGATCCTCAAATGAGAGAAGAATCTGGTGATGGGGAAGATATGATTGGTAGAAGGGAACGGATGGAGGAGAGGATCGACTCGGTAGACAGGAAATTAATAGATATTTTAAATGCAGTGTAGCAATCTAATCATTCCTTAGGAGATTTGACTGTTAAAATTGCTTCTGCTCAGGAAGATCTTACATTGATCAAAGATGAGATGAACAAAATACGTGAAAAAGTTAAAGAATTACAGATTACATCTAAAGATATGAAAAAAAAGGTGGATGGGATAAAGGGCATAAAGTAGATTTAATGGATACGGAGAAAAAAATACTTCTGGAAAGAGTCACGAAGATGGAGGATAGGTCACGTAGATCAAACCTCCGCCTAGTGGCTTTCCAGAAGCAGCTGAGAAAGAAGACCCGACTGGGTTTTTTCAACAGTGGTTAACAGAAAGATTTGGAACTGAGCCACTGTCCCCTTGGTTCATAGTAGAGAGAGCCCATAGGATTCCAGGAAAGTTATTTCCAAAGAGGAGTCAATTCTGGCTAAAATGCTATGATCTAGAGATATAGGGATATAATTATGAAAAGTAGGAGAAATGTACTGTCGTTAGAATACAATGGAGATAAAATTGGGATATATCCGGATTTCTCAAGAGCAACTCAGGCAAAGCGACGTGAATTTAGGGAAGTAAAGAAAAGAATGGCCTCAGAAAATATTCTATACTCCCTTATATATCTTATTAAATTTAGAGTTATATATCAGGATCAAGCTAATTTTTTTACTTAACCTGAGGAAGCTGAGGATTGGCTTGATCGTAAGGGTATAGGTACCTGAAATGTAGAGGCATGGGGTGTGGAGCGGGGAGTGAGGGGTAGGAAGGGCGAAGTGTAAGAGGTTGGTGAGGTGGTAAAGTTTACTGACCAAGTTGGGGGGGAGGGGGGTACTGGCTGTCTCAGTGGACATCGATGGGCGAGTACCCGTCGGATAGTTTTTCATTTTTCACCATAGGTAACTATGTATAAGATCCTTACATGGAATGTACGGGGAATGGGAGATGGAACCAAAAGGGTTATTATTTTTGATTTAATTGCCAAACATCTTCCAGCTATAGTGGAATTAATGGAAATGCATATATTTCATGAGAATGGGCAAAAAAATAAAAAGGGCAAAATTTGATTATCATTCATGTATTTCAATGTACTCTCAAGGGGTAAGTGTGTATGTGCATTGTCGGATGTTTATTTCATATAAAATATGAAATCATTAAAATTATGATTTTATATTTTTATGAAAAATTATGAAAAATTAATTGGCGGACATATAAACGCCAGTTCTTTTATTGATTAGATCTAAAGTCAATTTGTGCAGCTAATGAAACAGTGCAATTAATTATATAAAATAAAATTTATTACAGTTAAATATAGTAAAATGGCATACAAATTAATACAAAGAAAGTTTGGATATAATATCAAGATATGGTGCTCCACCATTTACACCAGACTCACTTAATTTACTAAAACCAAGTACAATAGAACGCTATTCTTCAGCAAATTAATACAAATTAGTATACTGGTAATTAAAACATTATAATATAACAAAGAAACAATAGAAATGAATCTGTGAAAAGTCTCTTATGCTCAATCAAAGAATATGGCAGTTAAAAACACCTTATAAATACGCATATTGGCCTAACCACGGATAAAAAAATCCGATCAGAGATCTCACTCTGATAGAAATCTTAAAGGCATTTTAATGATGTGCACGTTCATTAAAATTTCCCATAAAATTACTGTTTTAAACACTATTGACCCACTCAAAATGGGGTCTTCAACTATATGCCAATTAGAGCGATTTATAATTACTGCAAATAAAATAAATTATACGTTACCCCTGGCTTTGGGATAAAGAGCTTTTAGAAGGGACCCAGCTTTCCAAGATTTAGATCTCCAGTTTCTTTGTGAGTCTCGGGTGCGTTCCTGGAAGAATTCCTAGGGTGGAGGGAGCTTTCTCTTAGGACTGGAAGTAGTAAGGATGATCTGTGACGTCCTCTGATGTCCTGTGATGTCTGTGGAGTTTCTGAAGTGTCTGAAGTGTCCCAAAACTGCATCAGATATTCAAATTCTTATCTAATGTCCCTCCCCTCTTGGATTAGGGATTTCCAATCGGATAAGGTGGGTGTTAATGTATGGTAATTATGGTAATTAAGTCATTTAATTGGCATTTTTTTTAGAAACTTCTGTCCATCTATCACTTCATGGCACTATTGTATCATCTATGATGTTTTTAGAATTCAAATGTTTTGGAAAGCCAGATGTGTACAGATGTAATCTGTTCACATGACCTACTTAACCTTTGATCATTATATTAACCAAGAAAGTGTTCTTTCTGACACTTTGCTCAGACTGACTGGCGGTATTAGAAGTTTACCTAATCCTTGAATTTATGGGGTAGATACGAATACAATTAGAGCTTAACCAGTTTGTGTATTTTAGCCATCCAAATGACTGATTAATTGCCGTCTAAGATAACTGAGCTCTTCTCTAAAAGAAAATTGTTTTACCTCTTAGCAAAACTAACTTATGCTTCTATATAATATGCACTCATTGATATATACATGGCATAATATATATATATATATATATATATATATATATACACAAATTGATATAATGATACATTATCAATAACTAGATATGAGTATACAAACATAGGTATCATTGGTTAAAATATACTAAAACTATCTGCAATCACACATGAATATAAACGTTACACAAGTGACTATCTGGAATAACACTCAATAACCTCTTTTGACCCCGGTACTTAATAAAGGACCACACTTTGTTATTGCATGGTCGTGTCTTCCAAACAGTGTATGTGAGACCCATTATATTCTTTAAGATAAGCCCACATCTGTTGGCACTAACTTTTTAAAACAATATACTTTGTATTCACATCACTGAGTGGGTTTATGGAAACGCTAAAATTTTACTTTTATTAATTAATGCTAAAATAGTAGCAAAAATGGGGGATACAACTCGTACAAACAGTACCACCAGGCAAATCACCAAAATATTTTTATACTATCCCCGCGACCATAACAACGGTTATAGGGTATATAATGGTGATGCCCTGATACTGATAAAGCCCACAGCTATTGCGCAGGCAATGGCCGCCTGTGCTGTGGACCAAAAAAATTAGGAGGAATAAGCAATAAGGGTAAGCCACACATACACTCGGATCATGTATAATAAGTCCAAGTGTAGCACTTCTGAGAACACACAATGGCCCCAGTACGGCTGCGTTCTCATGAGACACCAATGTGCAGGCTCCCATGCAGGTATACAAAAAGAAAGCAGCGTCCCATACACTAATTACGCTCGACGAGTTTCATTTTTAGTGCAAAAAATCATCAGGAGCGCCTATGGGAACGTGTTGAAGAGAGACCTGCCTAATATGCAGCCACGCTAATGTACTCGTGGCAGCACCTCCGGCGCTATGGTGGCCGTGAAGCGGGATAAACATGGGCAGTATATCCATCACTTGCAGGAGAGGATAAGCCGAAAAATAGCAGTGCTCACCAGTGGGCAAAAGGTAATGAGGCCAGGCATTGTATGAAAGCCTCGATATAAAAGTCGCACACAGATGGGACGTGTATGTCAGGGATTACCTGAGTGTATATTGAATCATGACAGCTGAATTTAAATAGCAAAAATGCGATATGAAAACGATCACAATCGCATATGTCTTAGCTTAACATCTGAGGAGGCAATACTGCGATATATGCAAAATCGTGCAGTCATGCGATCCCTCGATGTCTAAGACATATCGCAAAATTACACCAGCGCCATTGGTGCAAAAGCTAGGGGATCGTGCAATGCGATCATAAGATGTATAAAAGACGCATCGCCACAAAACCGCATCACAAAAAATGGCTCAATATAGAATAACAAAAATAAAGACCGCATCCCTCAGCATGCCCCCAATGCTTTATGTGAAATTATGGGCGCATACTGAATCTAGTGCGATCTATTAAATACTAGATGGTTCAACATCTCAGTTATAAGGTTCACTGTAGTGTTCACAAATACAATTAAAAGAACACTCACAACATAGGAACCCAGAGCAGTGATGGAAAACTCCAACATAAATCTAAAGTACATATATCATAGTGTATACAATGGATACCAAAACCATAAAGAGGGGATCAACCCATCCTCATATGACTGCCACAACTGACTGGACCAATGTTTCTGTCAAGCTGTCAACATTATACATCCAGGACAATACCCATGTACCATACACGCCCCCTTCCAAAAAAGATGGAGATGCAAAAAATTCTGAGGGCAATCAAAAATTATTTTGGGCACAGATTATTCTATAAAGCAGATGAAAGAAATATGGTCATTGAGACCATCTGGTTTAACCGTCTTCAGTCTGAAGGTCCACTGGGCTTCCTTCCGCAGTATCCTTCCGTCAAAGTCACCTTCTCTAGGGGAGGGGCGTACTACCTCTATTCCCTGAAAGCTGATGGGAGAATGACTGATTAATTGCCATCTAAGATAACTGAGCTCTTCTCTAAAAGAAAATTGTTTTACCTCTTAGCAAAACTAACTTATGCTTCTATATAATATGTACTCATTGATATATACATGGCATAATATATATATATATACACAAATGGATATAATGATACATTATCAATAACTAGATATGAGTATACAAACATAGGTATCATTGGTTACAATATACTAAAACTATATGCAATCACACATGAATATAAATGTTACACAAGTGACTATCTGGAATAACACTCAATAACCTCTGTTGACCCCGGTACTTAATAAAGGACCACACTTTGTTATTGCATGGTCGTGTCTTCCAGACAGTGTATGTGAGACCCATTATATTCTTTAAGATAAGCCCACATCTGTTGGCACTAACTTTTTAAAACAATATACTTTGTATTCAGTGCAAACTTTTACACAGACTAACCTCTGCATGACCCTATCTTGGCCTGTTTTAGTTGTATAACAAAACTCTGGTTCAGTCTATCTCTTAAAGGAAATGAACGTCCATTTTGACCATATTATCATCAGATATCACATATAGTTATGAAAATGCCTGACAAAATCCCCCTCATTCCAAAGTATTCCACAAAGTGTGAATATATTTGGAATGTTCAAAAGGGCTTTTTATCTGTCTTCTTCGTGGGTCACGGTGCGTAGGCTTTGGTTACAAAGTTCCAATTTAGAGCTTGGCTAAAGTCTTTCTAAATACGCTCTCTTAGAAAAATAACTCTGAACAAACTATTCGTTATTCTCATGACAATTTGCGTGAGTCAATAACTCAGAATATAAGTTTGCGGTAATGACGGTATCTTGTACCAAGGTATATAAATACGATAAATGTTGTTTCTGCTTTTCCATCTCCGCATGAATGCTCATTAAGTTACTTTTAGTGAACTGATCTCGAGTTCCCAAAGTTTTGATGGAGATGGAGTTGGCAACTGTTACACCTGTGGCAATGACAGCTCCCACTATGCTAAAAATTATAGCGGCTACGATCGCAGAAATGAATCGCTTTGGTCTTTAACTTGTAGAGAATTGCTCTCTGGTCAAGGTCTTCCTTGCTTGCTTCAGGATTTGGGTAATCTGGTCTTGCAAATATCCGACGTGCGTCTGGTACCAGGCTTGGATCTCCGGTGACTGGATTTCGGACACGTTGAGTTGCCTTTCGACGAAAACGCGTTGATCCAGGCTGACGTAGATCTTCTGGGATAAAATCCTCTTGTTCGTCAAGATGAACCCGATAATGTATCTTGCAGCATGATTCCGGACGAAGGACCTGGCACAGCAATCGGCTCAGCAATCATCTTTGATGACATCTTACGCCTATAAAATATTGTATGACACATATGAGTACATACATTTTTCAACTCTATCCTGCAAGAAAAGAGTTACTAATACCATATACCTCTGATTGGCATAAATTCTTTTCTTGGACAGAATAGGTTCTGGTCTCAGAGGTGAGTCAGGAGATGTTTTAGTTACAGAGGAAACATACATCAGGATGGGTTAGTATGAGTTAAAGATGTAGAATAACGGGATAACACTTTTCCGTTCATACGATACCAATCCTTATTTCCGTCTTTAGCTGGAACCATAAAGTCTCTTCACCTCTTTTCATCCAACTCCTTCAATCTCTCGAAGTCGTGCACTAGGATGACAAACACGTAGCTGATTAATGTGCACCCATTTTTCAATAAACTCATCCCCTTAGGGATTTTGATCTTGTAGACCACTGGAGATAATTTGTCAGTGATGACATAGGGACCTTTCCAGGAAGGTAGGAATTTTCTCTCCTCCACTTGATCCCGAGTGAAGTTGTAGAGATACACCTGATCAGAAATTTGGTACTCTTTCTGAGTAGTCTTCAGATCGTAGTACGTCTTATCACTCACTGCGGCTCTCTCTATATTCTTCTGTGCAAACGCAAAAGCATGCTGAAGGTGCTTGCATAAATTCTCCACATACTGATGTGATGTTGTAGCATTGATCAAGTTATGGTCTGTCATCCGGTAAAGTAAATGCTGGGGTAACACCATCTTCCTTCCCGTGATCATCTCGAAGGGAGAAAGCTTAGTTGCTGCGCTTGGGGTGGCTCTGATGGCCATAAGCACCAAAGGCAACTTGACATCCCAGTCCTTACCAGATTCATTGACAAACTTTTTCAGGATGTTCACAATGGACTGGTTGTAACGCTCTACTCCACCACTAGAGGCTGGTCGATAAGCTATATGTAGCTTCCTCTTTACCCCAGGATTTCCCACATCTTTTTCATCACCTCACTGGTGAAGTGACTTCCACGATCGGATTCGATGCGCTGGGAAGACCAAATCTAGAAAAATATGGTTGATGAGTAGAGATGCAAATACACTGGAACTGCATGTTTTACATGGCAAACATTCCACCCATTTTGTGAATAAACATGTCACAGTTAACATGTATCGGTTTCCTTTTGAAGATGTAGTCACTGGTTCAATGAAGTCGATTTGGATGTCTGACCATGGCATGGACATCCCCCTTTTCATCAGCGGTGTCCGATGATTGGGTCCTTGCGGTTGAAATTGAGGGCATATTAGACATCCTTGACAGTATGTTCGTACATCCTGTAACATGTGTGGCCAGTAAGCATAGTCCCGTAACAATTCATATGTTATTTTCTCACCTCGATGACCTGCTGTTGGGGCATCATGGGCATCTTGTAGCATCAGACCTCGGTATGCTGCGGGTACTACCCATTGTGTCAAAAACCGTTCTTTGAGGTCCGTATCAACAATCCATCCTGTAATGAGAATTGGGACTTACCTTTCATCAAGATCCGTAGCTCTTCCTTACCGTCACAGTCATCCGTGGTTATGGGACAATTCTGTGGATCCTCGATATGTTTATAAAAGAGACCAATGATTGGATCCCCCGTTTGGCTCCCAATGAGATCCTCACTAGGGGAATCTTGGCTCCACTGCGCCACATTGGCTTCAGCTCCCTTTTGGGCCTGACCCCTTATCATAGCATCCACTTGGATAGTTCCCATGAGGTCATCCACGTCCAAGACTTCTCCATTAATGGCTGCTTGCTTGGCGAGGGAATCCGCTAGGTCATTCCCATCTTTATCCACACCCGGATATTTTGAATGGCCTCTTACCTTTTTCCAGTAAATGGTGAGACTGTGGGTAGTAACCATTTCATCAATTTTACAAAACATTTTACCATGTTTGACTGGCTTGTTGTTGCTTCTCATCATGCTAGATCTTTTCCATCCGGGAAAATACTCCACAAAGCTGTTACGAATATAATCAGAATCTGTGATTATGACAAACTCTTTAATATCATACTCAATAGCCATTTGTACGGCTTTGTACACAGCAGTAAGTTCTGCGATCTGGCTGTTTTGGAACCGATTTTATATCCGATGGATATGTTTTGGAATATGTTATTCCACACGATTCCAATCCCTGCAACCAGTGTACGTTCAGATCCTACATTAGTATGGAAAGAACAACCGTCAACATACACACATGGTAACGACTTACAGTAGTCCTCTTCGTACGATTTATATGGGGATGATGACTGTTCCTCCAGGAAATCATTTTCTGGTGACTCACCTTTATGGTCTGTATTAGAACAATCATAGAGTTCTGCTAGTCCTTGAGCAACTGGGTTTTTATTGTTTTGCTTGTACCTGATCTCCAATGGCCATCCCATCAAGGACATTGTCCAGGCGGTTATCCTGCTATTTGACAGGTTTCCATCCCTTATCCGATCACTTTGCAAATATTGCTGTGGCTGATGTGCAGTTTCCACAATGATCCTTTCACCTTGGATAAAACTCCTGAAATACTGCAAAGCCCATACAGTTGACAGAAATGATTTTTCACAGCTGTTAAACCTTACCTCAACTGGTGACAATGACTTGCTGGCATAGGCGATGATTTTGTTTTGTTTTTCCTGTTTCTGGAAAAGAACTGCACTTACGCTTTTGTCGGTGAAACCTGTTTCTACAAAGAATGGTTTTCCACCTTCCGGATAAGCAAGGCATGGAGCCTGGATAAGTCTGGCCTTGAGCTCGGTTACAGCTTGCTCATGACTCTCACTCCATTCCCATTTTACTCCTTTCTTTAGCAACTGCAAAAGAGGTTTTGTAATTTCTGCATAATTATCTATGAACTTACGTGAGTAGTTCATCATGCCCAGGAATGATCTCAACTCCTTGAGATTTGTAGGAGATTTTGTGTTGATCACTGCCTCCACCTACCTTCTTCTGTGGATTTATTCCTTCGGCAGTGACTTCATGGCCAAGCAAATTCACCTTGGTCCGGCACCATTGGGCTTTCTGTAAAGAAAGTTTCACACCTGCTTTCCTCAGCTGAGTTAGTACATGCCTCAACTCCTGGACGTGTTCCTCAAAAGTTGTACTTTTGATTAAGATATCATCCACATAGGATAAGGTACCTCGTTCAGCGGCATCAGGCATTGCCTTATGCATGAACACTGCAAATTCATGGCCCGCATTGATGTACCCGAAGGGCAGTCGGGTCCACGCATACTGTTGTTTGCCGAATGTAAAGGCCAGTTGTACTGATCCCGTTCATCCACCTTAATCGTCCAATATCCTTGCGCACAGTCAAGGGCAATGAAGATTTTGGATCCCTGAATTTGTGCCAAACACTGATCAATATATGGCACGGACATGTAGACTCGTTTGTTTAGTTGCCTTAAGTCCGAGCAAAGTCGAAATTGACCGTTAGGTTTGAGGACTCCAAGTATTGGATGATTGAACGAACTGTGTACTGGACGGATGATACCCCTCTTCTCCAGGTTTTTGACGATTTCCGATAGTGACTCGTAAGCCGCCAGCAGAAGTCGGTACTGTTTAACAAAAACAGGAGGTGCATTGGGATCCGTCTGGATTCTTGCAACGTGTAGGTCAGTTTCCCCACAGTCATAAGAATCCTTGGCAAACATCTCCTGGAACTCTGTAAAGAGTTCCCTTAGCTGTTGACGCTCTGATTCGTCGGAGCATGCATCGGCTATGGAGAGTTTTTCTTCCACCCGTTCCTTGAGTTCTGGGAAGATCTCAGGCTGACTTATCTCGTAAGCTTCTTCAAGCTCAGTAGTTAAATCGTTCTGGGTGTAGCGTACCTTATCCTTTCCTTGCTGGTATGACTCGAATTCCTTTTCATCGATTTCATGGTTGAAAACCAGTGATGTTTCCTCGATGTGGCATTTACCTTCTTCAGCGCTGAAATGATAAACAGAGTGTATATTAAATAACCCCTCAGGGCTTGAGGAAAAATTTTGTTCCACTAGCCGTTCTTCGGTCAGGTACTCATCAGGTATTAATCCGATTACATCATTTTGGAATCCAAAAGTGTAGTATTCCGAATCCATAGCTAGACCAATCACGGTGTCCTTCTGTAGGGATATGCTATGGGGAACCATGTTATACACTACCATCTGTAATGGATCCTGATGGATATTTATCAGGGGAGTAGGTTTTACATTTAGGCTGAGTTGCTGCATTCTGTTGGATAAACAGATCAACGCGTCTGCGTTCTTCAGCTTCTGTACCTTCTTTACTTGAATGGGTAGAAGAAATGGTTTGCATCCTTCAGGGATTTCAACCTCCTCAGCAACCATAATACTCACGGCATAGGGCATCTGTTGTCCCCATCTTAAGGCTTGATCTACATCCTGGAATCCCTCTGGGTCTCCTGGTAATCTGGACCATAGAGTATGGTTCACCAGATCAATCTGCACGGTAAATCTGTGTAGAAGGTCATTACCTATATACATCTGGTACCGTGGTTCATTCAACACGATGAAGACGTGTTCCGTTGTCTTATTTCCTATAGAAATAGATAAAATGCATCTCGCGATAACATTGTAACTCTGGGAATCTCCATCCAGGTTATGAATCCATTGGTCCTGTGGAGAGG
This sequence comes from Bufotes viridis, assembly GCA_033119425.1. Lineage (NCBI taxonomy): Eukaryota > Metazoa > Chordata > Amphibia > Anura > Bufonidae > Bufotes > Bufotes viridis. Next base: position 53,791,437 of record CM065598.1, read on the forward strand.
AACTTTTTATAATTTTAGGATTAGTAACTTGTTTTAGAAGTCCTAGGCTTATGTAGCTAGCTTCGGATTTTAGATCCAGTTTGGCGTATTTTACCCGGGCTACATTGTTCACCTGTACGGCAATCAATAAATTGTCATTGACCTTTTCAATCTGAACCATTGATTGAGTATGTTTGGTCAGGTCCGCGACTTCCTGATTTCCCCTTGAAGAGAAATGGTTAAGACATCATCATCCAGGGTTACCTTCTCGATTCTTTCCCTTTGGATGGTAATGATGTGAGTGGCACCGCTGACATCCTCCTCGGGCTTACCATTTTTCAGGATCGTGACATCTGGCGACTGATTGTTCCTGAAATGAACTTCAACAGAGTTAGGCCTCTCCTCAATCACATGACAACTGCGTTATGCTTGTGCATTGCAGGAATATTCATAGGCAATGGGTACCTATACCTGAGTCCATACTGCTTCATTAATGAAGTCTACTATGGAACTCAATCTTTTAGTAAATCTATTCCTATGATCAGCCGATCATATGGAAGATCCACAATCAATGTGGGATGTCTAATTGTCTTCTTGCCAATCTTAAATGTCAACCAGGATGTTCCTTTTACCTGTAAGGCATCTCCACCTACACTTATCAAAGAGCCATCGAATGATCTTAATCTTGGCTTCTTTGATGTTAAATTCAAAACCTGTTGGAAATAAGTGTATGATAAAATTGTGACTTGTGATCCGGTGTCTATTAAGCCTTTGATTGGTCCGATGAGTTCATTTTGGAGATATGTATCCACAAAGTATGGGCCATCAACCTGAAACAGATTACAGAGAAAGTTAGGATGTTTACCCATCTGCTATCTGAGAGGTTGACCTCTCTGCAGCTCTGTGACCTCTGCATTCCTGAGTCTCCCAGGACAAGCTGGAGGAGCAGCATTAGCCCCCTCCTTTGGGAAAAGCTGTGTGACACCACAAATCACAGCTGGCTCATGGCTAGATGCTGGAACGATGAGATTACACACTGGAACAGACATCTGGCCATAGGAATTGACATTATTAGGCTGCAAGACAAATGACATATTAGACATTTCCCCCCTGGCCCTAATTTCAGGGTCAGGGGTGCTGCAAGGAAATATGGGATTAGAAATCACATCAGATTCTACCACAATCATCTTAATACCCTTGCAGCGGCCTGAGTTCTGACCCGGCCCAATCTGCTTTATGCTGTTAAACTGCTTAAAGCTGCCCCTAAAAAGATTCAGACTGTTTTCCTGGGGACAATTTACTTACCATGTCACTCAGCTGGGCCACTTGTTCTGCCAGCTGATCAAACCTATTTGGTTTTCATGGATTTTGGCTTTGTTGGACACCCTGGTTATTGGTAGGTGACCTACTCCTGGGTGAATTTGAGTTTTCCTGCCTATCTTCCCTCTGTTGTCTGGGCCTGTTATTCCAGCGCCGATATCCCTGAGAATCTTAATTAGACTTCCCATTACCTGAATTATTCCCCTCTGATCCATTAGTATTTTGGGGTTTGGTCTGTTTGGGCGGTCCTACTTGCTGTCGCTGGTTCTGTTGGACAGATCCTGTTGATTGAGGGAACTTGCGTGGCTGTGATTCAAATCCCAAGCTAGGATTTACCTTAGCCTCAGCTATGCTCTGCTCTGGGGACTTCTTGAATCTCCTCTCACCTGAATTATGGCCCTCACTGTTATTATACAGTAAGGTGGCAGCTATCACTAACCTATCCAGGGGAGCTTTCATGTCCAGATTGGGGTTTGGTCTGTTTGGGCGGTCCTACTTGCTGTCGCTGGTTCTGTTGGACAGATCCTGTTGATTGAGGGAACTTGCGTGGCTGTGATTCAAATCCCAAGCTAGGATTTACCTTAGCCTCAGCTATGCTCTGCTCTGGGGACTTCTTGAATCTCCTCTCACCTGAATTATGGCCCTCACTGATATTATACAGTAAGGTGGCAGCTGTCACTAACCTATCCAGGGGAGCTCGCATGTCCAGATCTCTGGCTAAACTAAGTTATATCTGGGTTGGCATAGCCTCATAGAACAATTACTTCCCAAAGTTTTGATGGAGATGGAGTTGGCAACTGTTACACCTGTGGCAATGACAGCTCCCACTATGCTAAAAATTATAGCGGCTACGATCGCAGAAATGAATCGCTTTGGTCTTTAACTTGTAGAGAATTGCTCTCTGGTCAAGGTCTTCCTTGCTTGCTTCAGGATTTGGGTAATCTGGTCTTGCAAATATCCGACGTGCGTCTGGTACCAGGCTTGGATCTCCGGTGACTGGATTTCGGACACGTTGAGTTGCCTTTCGACGAAAACGCGTTGATCCAGGCTGACGTAGATCTTCTGGGATAAAATCCTCTTGTTCGTCAAGATGAACCCGATAATGTATCTTGCAGCATGATTCCGGACGAAGGACCTGGCACAGCAATCGGCTCAGCATGGAATTCCTTCCCCAAGATCAGGACGATGTAGATAATGGCAATCATCTTTGATGACATCTTACGCCTATAAAATATTGTATGACACATATGAGTACATACATTTTTCAACTCTATCCTGCAAGAAAAGAGTTACTAATACCATATACCTCTGATTGGCATAAATTCTTTTCTTGGACAGAATAGGTTGTGGTCTCAGAGGTGAGTCAGGAGATGTTTTAGTTACAGAGGAAACATACATCAGGATGGGTTAGTATGAGTTAAAGATGTAGAATAACGGGATAACACTTTTCCGTTCATACGATACCAATCCTTATTTCCGTCTTTAGCTGGAACCATAAAGTCTCTTCACCTCTTTTCATCCAACTCCTTCAATCTCTCGAAGTCGTGCACTAGGATGACAAACACGTAGCTGATTAATGTGCACCCATTTTTCAATAAACTCATCCCCCTTAGGGATTTTGATCTTGTAGACCACTGGAGATAATTTGTCAGTGATGACATAGGGACCTTTCCAGGAAGGTAGGAATTTTCTCTCCTCCACTTGATCCCGAGTGAAGTTGTAGAGATACACCTGATCAGAAATTTGGTACTCTTTCTGAGTAGTCTTCAGATCGTAGTACGTCTTATCACTCACTGCGGCTCTCTCTATATTCTTCTGTGCAAACGCAAAAGCATGCTGAAGGTGCTTGCATAAATTCTCCACATACTGATGTGATGTTGTAGCATTGATCAAGTTATGGTCTGTCATCCGGTAAAGTAAATGCTGGGGTAACACCATCTTCCTTCCCGTGATCATCTCGAAGGGAGAAAGCTTAGTTGCTGCGCTTGGGGTGGCTCTGATGGCCATAAGCACCAAAGGCAACTTGACATCCCAGTCCTTACCAGATTCATTGACAAACTTTTTCAGGATGTTCACAATGGACTGGTTGTAACGCTCTACTCCACCACTAGAGGCTGGTCGATAAGCTATATGTAGCTTCCTCTTTACCCGCAGGATTTCCCACATCTTTTTCATCACCTCACTGGTGAAGTGACTTCCACGATCGGATTCGATGCGCTGGGAAGACCAAATCTAGAAAAAATATGGTTGATGAGTAGAGATGCAAATACACTGGAACTGCATGTTTTACATGGCAAACATTCCACCCATTTTGTGAATAAACATGTCACAGTTAACATGTATCGGTTTCCTTTTGAAGATGTAGTCACTGGTTCAATGAAGTCGATTTGGATGTCTGACCATGGCATGGACATCCCCCTTTTCATCAGCGGTGTCCGATGATTGGGTCCTTGCGGTTGAAATTGAGGGCATATTAGACATCCTTGACAGTATGTTCGTACATCCTGTAACATGTGTGGCCAGTAAGCATAGTCCCGTAACAATTCATATGTTATTTTCTCACCTCGATGACCTGCTGTTGGGGCATCATGGGCATCTTGTAGCATCAGACCTCGGTATGCTGCGGGTACTACCCATTGTGTTATACCGTTCTTTGAGGTCCGTATCAACAATCCATCCTGTAATGAGAATTGGGACTTACCTTTCATCAAGATCCGTAGCTCTTCCTTACCGTCACAGTCATCCGTGGTTATGGGACAATTCTGTGGATCCTCGATATGTTTATAAAAGAGACCAATGATTGGATCCCCGTTTGGCTCCCAATGAGATCCTCACTAGGGGAATCTTGGCTCCACTGCGCCACATTGGCTTCAGCTCCCTTTTGGGCCTGACCCCTTATCATAGCATCCACTTGGATAGTTCCCATGAGGTCATCCACGTCCAAGACTTCTCCATTAATGGCTGCTTGCTTGGCGAGGGAATCCGCTAGGTCATTCCCATCTTTATCCACACCCGGATATTTTGAATGGCCTCTTACCTTTTTCCAGTAAATGGTGAGACTGTGGGTAGTAACCATTTCATCAATTTTACAAAACATTTTACCATGTTTGACTGGCTTGTTGTTGCTTCTCATCATGCTAGATCTTTTCCATCCGGGAAAATACTCCACAAAGCTGTTACGAATATAATCAGAATCTGTGATTATGACAAACTCTTTAATATCATACTCAATAGCCATTTGTACGGCTTTGTACACAGCAGTAAGTTCTGCGATCTGGCTGTTTTGGAACCGATTTTATATCCGATGGATATGTTTTGGAATATGTTATTCCACACGATTCCAATCCCTGCAACCAGTGTACGTTCAGATCCTACATTAGTATGGAAAGAACAACCGTCAACATACACACATGGTAACGACTTACAGTAGTCCTCTTCGTACGATTTATATGGGGATGATGACTGTTCCTCCAGGAAATCATTTTCTGGTGACTCACCTTTATGGTCTGTATTAGAACAATCATAGAGTTCTGCTAGTCCTTGAGCAACTGGGTTTTTATTGTTTTGCTTGTACCTGATCTCCAATGGCCATCCCATCAAGGACATTGTCCAGGCGGTTATCCTGCTATTTGACAGGTTTCCATCCCTTATCCGATCACTTTGCAAATATTGCTGTGGCTGATGTGCAGTTTCCACAATGATCCTTTCACCTTGGATAAAACTCCTGAAATACTGCAAAGCCCATACAGTTGACAGAAATGATTTTTCACAGCTGTTAAACCTTACCTCAACTGGTGACAATGACTTGCTGGCATAGGCGATGATTTTGTTTTGTTTTTCCTGTTTCTGGAAAAGAACTGCACTTACGCTTTTGTCGGTGAAACCTGTTTCTACAAAGAATGGTTTTCCACCTTCCGGATAAGCAAGGCATGGAGCCTGGATAAGTCTGGCCTTGAGCTCGGTTACAGCTTGCTCATGACTCTCACTCCATTCCCATTTTACTCCTTTCTTTAGCAACTGCAAAAGAGGTTTTGTAATTTCTGCATAATTATCTATGAACTTACGTGAGTAGTTCATCATGCCCAGGAATGATCTCAACTCCTTGAGATTTGTAGGAGATTTTGTGTTGATCACTGCCTCCACTACCTTCTTCTGTGGATTTATTCCTTCGGCAGTGACTTCATGGCCAAGCAAATTCACCTTGGTCCGGCACCATTGGGCTTTCTGTAAAGAAAGTTTCACACCTGCTTTCCTCAGCTGAGTTAGTACATGCCTCAACTCCTGGACGTGTTCCTCAAAAGTTGTACTTTTTATTAAGATATCATCCACATAGGATAAGGTACCTCGTTCAGCGGCATCAGGCATTGCCTTATGCATGAACACTGCAAATTCATGGCCCGCATTGATGTACCCGAAGGGCAGTCGGGTCCACGCATACTGTTGTTTGCCGAATGTAAAGGCCAGTGTACTGATCCCGTTCATCCACCTTAATCGTCCAATATCCTTGCGCACAGTCAAGGGCAATGAAGATTTTGGATCCCTGAATTTGTGCCAAACACTGATCAATATATGGCACGGACATGTAGACTCGTTTGTTTAGTTGCCTTAAGTCCGAGCAAAGTCGAAATTGACCGTTAGGTTTGAGGACTCCAAGTATTGGATGATTGAACGAACTGTGTACTGGACGGATGATACCCCTCTTCTCCAGGTTTTTGACGATTTCCGATAGTGACTCGTAAGCCGCCAGCAGAAGTCGGTACTGTTTAACAAAAACAGGAGGTGCATTGGGATCCGTCTGGATTCTTGCAACGTGTAGGTCAGTTTCCCCACAGTCATAAGAATCCTTGGCAAACATCTCCTGGAACTCTGTAAAGAGTTCCCTTAGCTGTTGACGCTCTGATTCGTCGGAGCATGCATCGGCTATGGAGAGTTTTTCTTCCACCCGTTCCTTGAGTTCTGGGAAGATCTCAGGCTGACTTATCTCGTAAGCTTCTTCAAGCTCAGTAGTTAAATCGTTCTGGGTGTAGCGTACCTTATCCTTTCCTTGCTGGTATGACTCGAATTCCTTTTCATCGATTTCATGGTTGAAAACCAGTGATGTTTCCTCGATGTGGCATTTACCTTCTTCAGCGCTGAAATGATAAACAGAGTGTATATTAAATAACCCCTCAGGGCTTGAGGAAAAATTTTGTTCCACTAGCCGTTCTTCGGTCAGGTACTCATCAGGTATTAATCCGATTACATCATTTTGGAATCCAAAAGTGTAGTATTCCGAATCCATAGCTAGACCAATCACGGTGTCCTTCTGTAGGGATATGCTATGGGGAACCATGTTATACACTACCATCTGTAATGGATCCTGATGGATATTTATCAGGGGAGTAGGTTTTACATTTAGGCCGAGTTGCTGCATTCTGTTGGATAAACAGATCAACGCGTCTGCGTTCTTCAGCTTCTGTACCTTCTTTACTTGAATGGGTAGAAGAAATGGTTTGCATCCTTCAGGGATTTCAACCTCCTCAGCAACCATAATACTCACGGCATAGGGCATCTGTTGTCCCCATCTTAAGGCTTGATCTACATCCTGGAATCCCTCTGGGTCTCCTGGTAATCTGGACCATAGAGTATGGTTCACCAGATCAATCTGCACGGTAAATCTGTGTAGAAGGTCATTACCTATATACATCTGGTACCGTGGTTCATTCAACACGATGAAGACGTGTTCCGTTGTCTTATTTCCTATAGAAATAGATAAAATGCATCTCACGATAACATTGTAACTCTGGGAATCTCCATCCAGGTTATGAATCCATTGGTCCTGTGGAGAGGAACTTTTTATAATTTTAGGATTAGTAACTTGTTTTAGAAGTCCTAGGCTTATGTAGCTAGCTTCGGATTTTAGATCCAGTTTGGCGTATTTTACCCGGGCTACATTGTTCACCTGTACGGCAATCAATAAATTGTCATTGACCTTTTCAATCTGAACCATTGATTGAGTATGTTTGGTCAGGTCCGCGACTTCCTGATTTCCCCCTTGAAGAGAAATGGTTAAGACATCATCATCCAGGGTTACCTTCTCGATTCTTTCCCTTTGGATGGTAATGATGTGAGTGGCACCGCTGACATCCTCCTCGGGCTTACCATTTTTCAGGATCGTGACATCTGGCGACTGATTGTTCCTGAAATGAACTTCAACAGAGTTAGGCCTCTCCTCAATCACATGACAACTGCGTTATGCTTGTGCATTGCAGGAATATTCATAGGCAATGGGTACCTATACCTGAGTCCATACTGCTTCATTAATGAAGTCTACTATGGAACTCAATCTTTTAGTAAATCTATTCCTATGATCAGCCGATCATATGGAAGATCCACAATCAATGTGGGATGTCTAATTGTCTTCTTGCCAATCTTAAATGTCAACCAGGATGTTCCTTTTACCTGTAAGGCATCTCCACCTACACTTATCAAAGAGCCATCGAATGATCTTAATCTTGGCTTCTTTGATGTTAAATTCAAAACCTGTTGGAAATAAGTGTATGATAAAATTGTGACTTGTGATCCGGTGTCTATTAAGCCTTTGATTGGTCCGATGAGTTCATTTTGGAGATATGTATCCACAAAGTATGGGCCATCAACCTGAAACAGATTACAGAGAAAGTTAGGATGTTTACCCATCTGCTATCTGAGAGGTTGACCTCTCTGCAGCTCTGTGACCTCTGCATTCCTGAGTCTCCCAGGACAAGCTGGAGGAGCAGCATTAGCCCCCTCCTTTGGGAAAAGCTGTGTGACACCACAAATCACAGCTGGCTCATGGCTAGATGCTGGAACGATGAGATTACACACTGGAACAGACATCTGGCCATAGGAATTGACATTATTAGGCTGCAAGACAAATTACATATTAGACATTTCCCCCCTGGCCCTAATTTCAGGGTCAGGGGTGCTGCAAGGAAATATGGGATTAGAAATCACATCAGATTCTACCACAATCATCTTAATACCCTTGCAGCGGCCTGAGTTCTGACCCGGCCCAATCTGCTTTATGCTGTTAAACTGCTTAAAGCTGCCCCTAAAAAAGATTCAGACTGTTTTCCTGGGGACAATTTACTTACCATGTCACTCAGCTGGGCCACTTGTTCTGCCAGCTGATCAAACCTATTTGGTTTTCATGGATTTTGGCTTTGTTGGACACCCTGGTTATTGGTAGGTGACCTACTCCTGGGTGAATTTGAGTTTTCCTGCCTATCTTCCCTCTGTTGTCTGGGCCTGTTATTCCAGCGCCGATATCCCTGAGAATCTTAATTAGACTTCCCATTACCTGAATTATTCCCCTCTGATCCATTAGTATTTTGGGGTTTGGTCTGTTTGGGCGGTCCTACTTGCTGTCGCTGGTTCTGTTGGACAGATCCTGTTGATTGAGGGAACTTGCGTGGCTGTGATTCAAATCCCAAGCTAGGATTTACCTTAGCCTCAGCTATGCTCTGCTCTGGGGACTTCTTGAATCTCCTCTCACCTGAATTATGGCCCTCACTGTTATTATACAGTAAGGTGGCAGCTATCACTAACCTATCCAGGGAGCTTTCATGTCCAGATTGGGGTTTGGTCTGTTTGGGCGGTCCTACTTGCTGTCGCTGGTTCTGTTGGACAGATCCTGTTGATTGAGGGAACTTGCGTGGCTGTGATTCAAATCCCAAGCTAGGATTTACCTTAGCCTCAGCTATGCTCTGCTCTGGGGACTTCTTGAATCTCCTCTCACCTGAATTATGGCCCTCACTGATATTATACAGTAAGGTGGCAGCTGTCACTAACCTATCCAGGGGAGCTCGCATGTCCAGATCTCTGGCTAAACTAAGTTATATCTGGGTTGGCATAGCCTCATAGAACAATTGTTTAAACTCCTCAGACTCCCAATTTGGGGATCTATATGCCAATCCATAGGCATTTTTAAGGACAGAGAGGAATTCACGGGGACTTTGACTAGGTCTGCAAACAAGTTTATATATGTCCCGTTTTGCAGCGGTAGCGGTTCGGTATGGACCGAATTCCAGCTTGACCTCATGCAAAACACTTTGCCAATTATGAATTCCTCTCTCCTTAAAGGAGGTAAAGTAATAACGGTATTTATCATCAAATACCCATGGAAGGAATCTAATCCGTTCAGCATCATAAAACAACTTTAAAGAATGGAGGATTCATATAATTCTAAGTGGTTCGTTTTTTGGGCAGAACCCTTCTTAGAAAATTTTGACACAGTAGCATTTAAAAATTTAATTATGCTAGAGGAACTTTGATCCATTTCTGTATATTGGGAATTTTTCTTCCTTGAGCTCACATCAGCATATGATGATTGCCTGGGATCTTGATCCCCCTTATGGGCATATTCACGCCTGCGTGGCAAGGAATAAGACACACGCATTCCCACATCACTCTCAGACTCACATGCACTTTGACCACTTTCATCAGACACATCTGGCACAGGGAATTTAACCCTAACACTTCTCTCCAAAGGAATATGTGGAGAGACACTATTTGGGGCTTCCGTGTTGCTGGCACCTAGTAAGGCGGTCACGGTTTGAAACGCCCGACTCAATTGGGTTAATGCCTCCTGTGTGATCGTGCCAACACTTTCAGGTTGCTGAGTGTCTTGCATGGGGTCTGCTTTAAAAGCATGTGATGACATGTCTGGATATCGGGGAGTAAGAAATGGAGGGTCAGGAGATCTCCCAGTGTTAAACCGATCTCCTTCATCACTGGCTATATTACAGGCTGATTCGTCTGTCTGCTGAGTTTTGGACAGATGGAGATGTAACTCCTCTAAATCACATTTCACCTTTTGATATGCATCACGGCTTTGATCAAGATCGTACTCTAAATCCACGATCTTTGCCTTTGCGACTTCTAGGGCGTATTCTAGCCGGACTATATCAGGCTTCATCTCTTCCACAGCCTTGCGTCTCTTTTGTGAAAGAGAGTTGACCTCTAATAATGCATATACAACAGAGGGCAATGCGCATAATAACATTCTGTCTTTTTCATTATTATTCTGTGCCAAATCCATAGACGTTAGGTATCTTTCAACCATACCACCTATCATCCATACATCCCTAACTCCTTCCTTGGCTCCTGTCTGCAACTCATCGATCCATTCATCCATCTCTCTATCAAATTTGAATCGAGAATAAATATATTTGATTATCTTATAGATCATCTGCTCCGGGTAAGATGCATCATCTGCCACAGCCTGGCCATTACCCTTATCGCTGCCTGTTGCACTCATGATTCTGATCACTGATCAATAATCAATAACAACAACAATTTGACTTGCCAATAAGGAGTATGGAATATTTTCACTAATTGCACAAATTAGTTATAGAAATATCTCAATCAATCCCAGCGGTGCCTCCAGATATGTCGGATATTTATTTCATATAAAATATGAAATCATAAAAATTATGATTTTATATTTTTATGAAATATGAAAAATTATGAAAAATTAATTGGCGGACATATAAACGCCAGTTCTTTTATTGATGAGATCTAAAGTCAATTTGTGCAGCTAATGAAACGGTGCAATTAATTATATAAAATATAATTTATTACAGATAAATATAGTAAAATGGCATACAATTTAATACAAAGAAAGTTTGGATATAATATCAAGATATGGTGCTCCACCATTTACACCAGACTCACTTAATTTACTAAAACCAAGTACAATATAACGCTATTCTTCAGCAAATTAATACAAATTAGTGTACTGGTAATTAAAACATTATAATATAACAAAGAAACAATAGAAATGAATCTGTGGAAAGTCCCTTATGCTCAATCAAAGAATATGGCAGTTAAAACACCTTATAAATACGCTTATTGGCCTAATTACGGATAATAAAATCCGATCAGAGATCTCACTCTAATAGAAATCTTATAGGAATTTTAATGATGTGCACGTTCATTAAAATTTCCCATAAAATTACTGTTTTAAACACTATTGACCCACTCAAAATGGGGTTTCAACTATATGCCAATTAGAGCGATTTATAATTACTGCTAATAAAATAAATTATACGTTACCCCTGGCTTTGGGATAAAGAGCTTTTAGAAGGGACCCAGCTTTCCAAGATTTAGATCTCCAGTTTCTTTGCGAGTCTCGGGTGCGTTCCTGGAAGAATTCCTAGGGTGGAGGGAGCTTTCTCTTAGGACTGGAAGTAGTAAGGATGATCTGTGACGTCCTGTGATGTCTGTGGAGTTTCTGAAGTGTCTCAAGTGTCTGAAGTGTCCCAAAACTGCATCAGATATTCAAATTCTTATCTAATGTCCCTCCCCTCTTGGATTAGGAATTTCCAATCGGATAAGGTGGGTGTTAATGTATGGTAATTATGGTAATTAAGTCATTTAATTGGCATTTTTTTAGAAACTTCTGTCCATCTATCACTTGATGGCACTATTGTATCATCTATGATGTTTTTAGAATTCAAATGTTTTGGAAAGACAGTTGTGTACAGATCTAATCTGTTCACATGACCTTCTTAACCTTTGATCATTATATTAACCAAGAAAGTGTTCTTTCTGACACTTTGCTCAGACTGACTGGCGGTATTAGAAGTTTTCCTAATCCTTGAATTTATGGGGTAGATACGAATACAATTAGAGCTTAACCAGTTTGTGTATTTTAGCCATCCAAATGACTGATTAATTGCCGTCTAAGATAACTGAGCTCTTCTCTAAAAGAAAATTGTTTTACCTCTTAGCAAAACTAACTTATGCTTCTATATAATATGCACTCATTGATATATACATGGCATAATATATATATATATACACAAATGGATATAATGATACATTATCAATAACTAGATATGAGTATACAAACATAGGTATCATTGGTTAAAATATACTAAAACTATATGCAATCACACATGAATATAAACATTACACAAGTGACTATCTGGAAAAATTGATAAAGAAGGTAGATTTATATTTTTGCATTGCCAGTGGAATGGTCTAGTTTGCATTCTTGCCTTTATGCCTGGCAGATTTCAAAAGCTCAAGAGCAAAATATCCGGTTTTAACAATGGGGGATTTCAACAATGTTATGAATATAAAGAAAGATAGATTTTCTGTGGTTCATAATGATAAGTATTAAGCAAATATATTTGCTGTATTTGTGGGAGGGGAGGCTAATTACAAGGCTATTTACATGCACCTGTGGGCCCAGGCTGACGCCGATTCAGCTGATTTCACTACCTCTGGGTCAGCTCTAGGATACAGTAGCATAGTGTACAGGTTCCTTACAGCTGGGCGACGGCAGAATCTCTCAGGAAGGCGCTGGTATTCATGGTAGGATCTGAATGGTTTGCACGGGACCCACGCTGTGGTCCACAACATGTAGCGCTCTGGGATGAAGCAAAGTTTGGGCGCTAATGCTCGAGCAATGACATCAGTATTGTTTGTCTGGCTTTTCAGAGGCCTGCGGGGGCCATTGCATACAGTTATTGGGGTAGCATGCGCTTAGAGTAGGTATGATTGTATGTTTCTGATACCTGGTTTACATGTGGAGTGCGTGTCTGCAGCTGGCTCAAGCTAAGCACGCTGTGTTTAAGTGCTGTGTATCAATGGTCAATGGAAAAAAAAAACGCAGCTGCATCGTGTGCAGGCTCATTCATGCCTGGCCAGCGGCAGAAAGTGCCAGGAGAGTGCTGACATTCACTGTAGAATCGCACTTGTTGGCACGTGATCCACATTGCGGTATGCGATTCGTAATACTCTGGGACAAAGCAAAGTTGGGCGCTAATGGTCAATTGACTGTTGTTAGTATTTTTGTCTGGCTGTTCAGGGGTTTGTTGGGGGCTATTGCATATAGTTATTGGTGTTGCATGCGCCTAGAGTAGGTATGTGTGTTTAAGTAATGGTATTGTTTAGTTTATCTCTCTGGAAAGGTCATGTATCAATGGTCGATAGAAGAAAAAAAAAAAAAGTGCATGTTACTGTCACCTGGTTTACATGTGGGGCGCACGACCGCAGTTAGCGCCAGATATGCAAGGTGTTGGTAAATGTATGTCAGTGGTCCATATATGGGGGCACAAGCAGATTGATGCATCTGTTGTATCACATCAATACTCTGCTCACTTTCAGATTGCATTCATACGGCTGCGTTATACCTCGCTCTTCATGCTCAGAGCTGGGCCCATACCATGTCTTAGGCACCACTCACATCCAGAGCTGCAGTCACCCACCTGTTCTTACACCATGTGTTATACTCTGCTTCCACTTATAGCTACATTTTCCTTTTATTTCGACTTCATGGTTACTCAGTATTTTCACTAGGGCAGCACACCGCTCTGACACTGATCTCCCGATAAACATAGCTGCTTTCTTCTCAGGCTTGCGTGTTTTTCCTCGTTGGTTTGTTACATTCCAAAGGCCTACTTTTTCTGTTCACTTCAGAAAAAAAAAAGAATAATACATTTTTTTTTTTTGGGTGTTTTCAGTCCTGGGTTGCATTTACTTAGACTGATCTCCTTTACTTCTGGTTCATATTCACTCAGATTGGTCCCTTGCCCCAGTTAACTAAACAGCTTCTCAGCGGTCAGTGGGCCAATAGGAGTACGTTTCCTACTATATTTCACAAATCCTTCATTTGTCAAGATAAGAGTCTTCTCTTAGCGAACTGCTAGGCCTCTGGCTCTTCGTTTTCTCCCACCTGTTCAATTTCACGGTTCGCGGTTGGTTAATGTTTATTTATGCACATGGTTCGCATCACTCATGCCTATGCATATCCCATCGGGTCTGGCTCATGTTTTAATTATTCATCGTCACTGTAAGGTCATTCAGTTCAGTCTCATGGCTTCCAGGGGCCCGATGATCGCTTCGGCCTCATGGCTCCGGGGGGCTCTTTGACCGTTCTTCATGTTGTTCGTTAGGGGTACCATATGGTTGTAGGCTGTTAGTGTCTTAGGTTCCCTGTCAGAGGGGTTCATGGTTACGCGAGTTCCCAAGTCATACTGGTGCTGCATAAGTGGTTTAAAAAAAATATAAAAAATCTGCCATTAGAGTCTCGCATGTATGGCTCCGCCATTAGTCTTTCGCGCATGGCTTCTCCGATTTAGTGTCACACATATGACTCCGTCATCAGAGTCTCTCACGCATGGCTTCTCCGTTATGTTTTACACACATGAGTCCGCCATTATAGTCTCTCAAGCAATGCTTCTCCGATTAAGTGTCCGCCATTAGAGTCCCTCACGCATGGCTTTTCCGATTAAGTGTTTGACATGTGACTTCGCCATTAGAGTCTCTCACGCATGGCTTCTCCAATTGAGTGTTACACATATGATTTCGCCATTAGAGTCTCTCACGCATGGCTTCTCCGTTTATGTTTTACACACATGACTCCGCCATTATAGTCTCTCAAGCAATGCTTGTCTGATTAAGTGTCCGCCATTAGAGTCCCTCACACATGACTTCTCCGATTAAGTGTTTCACATATGACTCCGCCATTAGTCTCCCACGCATGGCTTCTCTGTTTATGTTTTACACATATGACTCCGCCATTAGAGTCTCTCACGCATGGCTTCTCCAATTAAGTGTTACACACATGACTCCGCCATTAGAGTCTCTCACGCATGGCTTATCCGATTTAGTGTCCGCCATTAGAGTCTCTCACGCATGGCTTCTCAGATTAAGTGTTTGACATATGACTCCGGCTTTAGAGTCTCTCACGCGTGGCTTCTCTGATTAAGTGTTTGACATATGACTTCGCCATTAGTGTCTCCAACGCATGGCTTCTCCGATTTAGAGTTACACATATGACTCCGTCATTAGAGTCTCTCACGCATGGCTTTTCCGATTTAGTGTCCACCATTAGAATCTCTCATGCATGGCTTCTCCGATTTAGTGTTTGACATATGACTCCGCCTTTAGAGTCCCTCACGCATGGCTTCTCCGATTAAGTGTTTGACATGTGACTTCGCCATTAGAGTCTCTCACGCATGGCTTCTCCAATTAAGTGTTACACATATGATTTTGCCATTAGAGTCTCTCACGCATGGCTTCTCCGTTTATGTTTTACACACATGACTCCACCATTATAGTCTCTCAAGCAATGCTTCTCCGATTAAGTGTCCGCCATTAGGGTCCCTCACACATGGCTTCTCCGATTAAGTGTTTCACATATGACTCTGCCATTAGTCTCCCACGCATGGCCTCTCCAATTTAGTGTTACACATATGACTCCGCCATTAGAGTCTCTCACGCATGGCTTCTCCGATTAAGCGTTTCACATATGACTCCGCCATTAGTCTCCCACGCATGGCTTCTCCAATTTAGTGTCACACATATGACTCTGACATTAGAGTCTCTCACGCATGGCTTCTCTGTTTATGTTTTACATACATGACTCCGCCATTAGAGTCTCTCACGCATGGCTTCTCCGATTTAGTGTCTGCCATTAGAGTCTCTCACGCTTGGCCTCTCCGATTAAGTGTTTCACATATGACTCCGCCATTAGTCTCCCACGCTTGGCTTCTCCGATTTAGTGTTACACATATGACTCCGCCATTAGAGTCTCTCACGCATGGCTTATCCGATTTAGTGTCCGCCATTAGAGTCTCTCACGCATGGCTTCTCCAATTAAGTGTTTGACATGTGACTCCGCCTTTAGAGTCTCTCACGCATGGCTTCTCCAATTAAGTGTTTGACATATGACTTCGCCATTAGTGTCTCCAACGCATGGCTTCTCCGATTTAGTGTCCGCCATTAGAGTCTCTCACGCATGGCTTCTCCAATTAAGTGTCTGCCATTAGAGTCTCTTACGCATGGCTTCTACGATTAAATGTTTGACACATGACTTCGCCTTTAGAGTCTCTCACGCATGGCTCCGCCCTTAGAGTCTCTCACGCATGGCTTCTCCGATTAATTGTTTGACATATGACTT
The DNA here is from genome assembly GCA_033119425.1 of Bufotes viridis. Classification (NCBI taxonomy): domain Eukaryota; kingdom Metazoa; phylum Chordata; class Amphibia; order Anura; family Bufonidae; genus Bufotes; species Bufotes viridis. Next base: position 53,807,671 of record CM065598.1, read on the forward strand.
CCCCATTAGAGTCTCTCACGCATGGCTCCGCCATTAGTGTCTCTCATCCACGGCTTCTCCGATTAGGTGTTTCATATTTGACTTCACCATTTGCGGTCGGCCACGTGGCCCCACCACAAGTAGGTTCCATGTCTTTTTCCGCCACTCGGGCTGAGGGTGTTGGTGCCGGACCTAAGTCCCTGGTGTCAGTCTGTCTTCCAGTAGGAGGTACAGTAATAAGGCGCAATTCTCAATGTCTCACGTCTGCAGACACAGGTCCTGTCACGACTACAGGCACTGCATACATAGTATCACGACCTTAAGCTTATTTCCTGTCACAACTGCAGGTATGGTGTGTACGTTCTCTGTCCTCATTACAGGCAACATTAGCTGGTTAATTGAAATAGCCATGTATTCGTGTTGATGGTTCCCCAGGCCTGGTGAGTGTACACATTCCGCTTAATCTACTAATAGAGAAACACGGCATACGCCATGTTCTTACTTTTGGGCCCTTTATATATTAAGGTTGTGGCCTGGGGAATAAGTAGAGGTGTAGTAGTTTGCAACCAGGAATAGTTGGTGCCCGATCAGGGCCCTCGACGAATGCTTGGAATTCATTTAGGCCTTCCGACAGATTCACCATGGTTTGTTTTAGTCTGCAGCTCTCAGGATTCAGACCTTCTTGTAATATGTTCATACGTTGTTAGTATACATAGGAGTAAATCGTTTTGGATTACCGGCCACTCCTCCAATCGCATCAGCATTAGCCACCTCCAAGAATGATGTGCCGGTGCACGTGACAGAGGTAAGGTAGATACTGTTATATGTACGGTATATTCCTCACCTTCATCGGGGAATGTCTTTTACGTTCAAAGTGGGTGTAGTAATGGTATGTATATATTTTGCTCTAACCTAAGGTCTGCTCCTTTTGGCCCCTTTAGGCTGCCCTACCGCAGCAGTTATGACATAATTCTACTGCTTGTTGTAGATAGGGTTAGATAGGTTAGGTACACCTTTCTGATAGCCGATCCGACCACAAGTATTAAGCAAATATATTTGCTGTATTTGTGGGAGGAGAGGCTGATTACAAGGCTATTTACATGCACCTGTGGGCCCAGGCTGACGCCGATTCAGCTGATTTCACCCACCCACCCACACCATCTTACAGTCATTTCATATTAGGGTGGCCCCCTTTAGGCTGCCCTACTGCAGCAGTTCTGGCATAATTCTACTGCTTGTTGTAGATAGGGTTAGATAGGTTTCTGATAGCCGATCCGACCACAAATATAACATGGAAAAACAGACCTTGTTAAAAAGAGCCTGTCAGGAGTTGGCATTGACAGATATATGGAGGTATCTATATAACGACAGGAGTGCTTATAGGAGTCGTTCCAATACAGTAATGTCCAGAATAGATATGGCCCTCACCAGCTTAGATTTCCTGGACATCATATCCAGTATGAAATATGAAACTCATAGCATATTGGATCACTTTCCAATCTTGGTAGTATTAAGAAGATATTTTGATTAAATTCACACTGGATGAAGTTAATTAGGGATCAAGGAAGTATAAATGATGAAATCAAAGAGTTTTGGTTGTTAAACATCTCCTCTACCCACATTCATTATGTGTGGGATGCATTTAAAGCGTTCCTCCGAGGAACATATATTGCCAAGATAAAGAGAACTAAAACCGATTGCACCAAAAAAGACTTAGCTCTTGAAGAAAGAGGAAATTCTCTGCAAGAAGAATTGATTAAAAATAACTCACTAGAAGTACAGAAACAATTGAAAGAGGCAAAGGCAGAATATAAAAACTATCTGATAGATAAGGCTCAATATAGAGTATTTTTTTCTGGGGTAAAACATTTTAGTCAGACAGGAATACCCGTGAGACTTTTATCATCTTTGGTCCAAAATAAAAAAGATAAAAACAAGATTAAAAATATTAGATTAAATAAAAAAGCGGGGTCTCATCCTGCCCGGGGGAGATTGAACGGGAGTTCGTGACTTATTTTACGACCTTATATACTTCATCAGGAATAGAAAATGAGAGAGATATTGAATCCTTCCTTAATAATATTAAACTTCCCACCCTAACAGATTAAGAGAGCGCGTTATTGAACTTTCCTATCCGTTTGGAGGAAATAATTGAGGCTGTACATATTAGGGAAATTCTACCCCTGGTACGGACGGATTACCGCTCGAAATCTCTAGACGACATGGAGAGACGACTCTTCCAGTCTTACTGCAAGTATTAAATGAATCATTTGCAATAGGAAGACTTCCGCCATCTTTATCGGAAGCAGTAATAACTAGAGATGATCGAACACCTGGATGTTCGGGTTCGAGAAGTTCGGCCGAACTTCCCGAAAATGTTCGGGTTCGGGATCCGAACTCAACCCGAACTTTATCCCGAACCCCATTGAAGTCAATGGGGACCAGAACTTTTAGGCACTAAAAAGGCTGTAAAATAGTCCAGGAACGGACTAGATGGCTGCCAAAGGCAGCAAAATGTAGGTAAATTCCCTGCAAACAAATGTGGATAGGGAAATTAATTAAAATAAAATAAAATAAATAAAATTTAACCAATATCAATTGGAGACAGGTCCCACTGCAAGGAATCATGCGTCATATCACTCAACACTGGAGAAGGCCACTCTCAGTTATTTCGGCCCAGCACCCAGACAGAGGAGAGAGGTCCCACAGCAAGGAATCATGCGTCATATCAACCACCACCGGAGAAGGCCACTCTCAGTTATTTCGGCCCAGCACCCAGACAGAGGAGAGAGGTCCCACAGCAAGGAATCATGCGTCATATCAACCACCACCGGAGAAGGCCACTCACAGTTATTTCGGCCCCACCACCCAGACAGAGGAGAAGTTCATTCAACTTTGGGTTGCACCGCAAGATCATGGTAAAGTTAAAAAAATTAGGATTCAATAAATAAGTGCCCCGGAGTACAAGAATACATGGTTGAGGGGGAGGCAGTTATAAATGTCTATTCTGCACAAGGGAGGGACAGGTCCTGTGGGATCCATGCCTGGTTCATTTTTATGAACGTCAGCTTGTCCACGTTGGCTGTGGACAGGCGGCTGCGTTTGTCAGTAATGACGCCCCCTGCCGTGCTGAATACACGTTCAGACAAAACGCTGGCCGCCGGGCAGGGCAGCACCTTCAAGGCATAAAATGCTAACTCTGGCCACGTGGCCAATTTGGAGACCCAGAAGTTGAATGGGGCCGAACCATCAGTCAGTACGTGGAGGGGTGTGCAGACGTACTGTTCAAACATGTTAGTGAAATGCTGACTCCTGCTAACACATTCCGTATCAGGTGGTGGTGCAGTTAGCTGTGGCGTGGAGACAAAACTTTTCCACATTTCTGCCATGCTAACCCTGCCCTCAGAGGAGCTGGCCGCGACACAGCTGCGTTGGCGACCTCTTGCTCCTCCTCTGCCTTCGCCTTGGGCTTCCACCTGTTCCCCTGTGACATTTGGGAATGCTCTCAGGAGCGCCTCTACCAGCGTGCACTTGTACTCGCGCATCTTCCTATCACGCTCCAGTGCAGGAAGTAAGGTGGGCACATTGTCTTTGTACCGGGGATCCAGCAGGGTGGCAACCCAGTAGTCCGCACACGTTAAAATGTGGGCAACTCTGCTGTCATTGCGCAGGCACTGCAGCATGTAGTCGCTCATGTGTGCCAGGCTCCCCAGAGGTAAGGACAAGCTGTCCTCTGTGGGAGGCGTATCGTCATCATCCTCCGTATCCCCCCAGCCACGCACCAGTGATGGGCCTGAGCTGTGTCGGGTGCCACCCCACTGTGAACCTGCTTCATCCTCATCCTCCTCCACCTCCTCCTCATCCTCCTCGTCCTCCAGGAGTGGGCCCTGGCTGGCCACATTTGTACCTGGCCTCTGCTGTTGCAAAAAACCTCCCTCTGAGCCACTTCTAACAGACTGGCCTGAAAGTGCTAAAAATGACCCCTCATCCTCCTCCTCCTCCTCCTGGGCCACCTCCTCTTCCATCATCGCCCTAAGTGTTCTCTCAAGGAGACATAGAAGTGGTATTGTAACGCTGATAACGGTGTCATGGCCACTGGCCATGTTGGTGGAGTACTCGAAACAGCGCAACAGGGCACACTTTATGCAGCAGCTCTGACATGTCGGGGTAGTTGTGAGTGAACTTCTGCACCACCAAATTCAGCACATGCGGCAGGCAAGGGATGTGCGTCAAACCGGCTAGTCCCAGAGCTGCGACGAGATTTCGCCCATTATCGCACACCACCAGGCCGGGCTTGAGGCCCACCGGCAGAAACCACTCGTCGGTCTGTTGTTCAATACCCCGCCACAACTCCTGCGCAGTGTGGGGCCTGTCCCCCAAACATATGAGTTTCAGAATGGCCTGCTGACGTTTACCCCGGGCTGTGCTGAAGTTGGTGGTGAAGGTGTGTGGCTGACTGGATGAGCTGGTGGAAGCAGAGGAGGAGGAAGCCGAGTAGGAGGAGGAGGCTACAGGAGGCAAAGAATGATGCCCTGCTATCCTTGGCAGCGGAAGGATGTGTGCCAAGGAACTCTCCACCTGCGGCCCAGCCGCCACTACATTTACCCAGTGTGCAGTTAGGGAGATATAGCGTCCCTGGCCGTGCTTACTGGTCCACGTAACTGTGGTAAGTTGGACCTTGCCACAGATGGCGTTGCGCAGTGCACACTTGATTTTATCGGATACTTGGTTGTGCAGGGAAGGCACGGCTGTCTTGGAGAAGTAGTGGCGGCTGGGAACAACATACTGTGGGACAGCCATGGACATCAGCTTTTTGAAGCTGTCTGTGTCCACCAGCCTGAATGACAGCATTTCAAAGGCCAGTAGTTTAGAAATGCTGGCATTCAGGCCCAGGGCTCGAGGGTGGCTAGGTGGGAATTTACGCTTTCTCTCCAAGGTTTGTGAGATGGAGAGCTGAACGCTGCCGTGTGACATGGTGGAGATGCTTGGTGACGCAGGTGGTGTTGTCGGTGGCACATCCTCTGTTTGGTGGGCGGCAGGTGCCAACATTCCTCCCGAGGCGGAGGAAAAGGCCGAGGCAGCAGCAGAAGAGGGAGCAGGGGGAGCCAGAGTGAGTTCCTTGCTTTTAAGGTGTTTACTCCACTGCAGTTCATGCTTTGCATGTAGATGCCTGGTCATGCAGGTTGTGATAAGGTTCAGAACGTTAATGCCTCGCTTCAGGATCTGATGGCACAGCGTGCAAACCACTCGGGTCTTGTCGTCAGCACATTGTTTAAAGAAGTGCCATGCCAGGGAACTCCTTGAAGCTGCCTTTGGGGTGCTCGGTCCCTGGTGGAGGTGTCCAGTAGAAGACGAACTCTCTTGGCGACGGCTGGTCTGCTTTTGCCCCCTGCTCCCTCTTTTGCTACGCTGTTGGCTCGGTCTCACCACTGCCTCTTCCTCTGAACTATGAAAGTCAGTGGCACGACCTTCATTCCATGTGGGGTCTAGGACCTCATCGTCCCCTGCATCGTCTTCCACACAGTCTTCCTCCCTGACCTCCTGTTCCAGCAGTTGGCACCTGTGTTTCGTCATCATCAGAGACGTGCGGACTCCGATGAGGTGGTATTCCCGTGATCTCATCATCAGGAAACATCAGTGGTTGTGCATCAGTGCATTCTATGTCTTCCACCACTGGGGAAGGGCTAGGTGGATTTCCTTGGGAAACCCTGCCAGCAGAGTCTTCAAACAGCATAAGAGACTGCTGCATAACAAGTTATGCAGCAGTCTCTTATGCTGTTTGAAGACAGGCTCTGACAGTTTCCCTGATATGCATGGGGGTGATGTGACAGACTGATGGGCTTGGTTTTCAGGTGCCACCTGTGCGCTTTCTGCAGAAGACATGCTGGATCCACTGTCAGCCACCCAATTGACTAGCGCCTGTACCTGCTCAGGCCTTACCATCCTTAGAACGGCATTGGGCCCCACCAAATATCACTGTAAATTCTGGCGGGTACTGGAACCTGAGGTAGTTGGTTCACTAGGACGTGTGGCTGTGGCAGAATGGCCACGTCCTCTCCCAGCACCAGAGGGTACACTAACACCACCACGACCGCGTCCGCGTCCCTTACTAGATGTTTTCCTCATTGTTACCGTTCACCAAGCACCACAATAAGGAAAAAAATATTTGGCCCAATGTATTGATTTCAAATTTAGGCCTTTTTTTACAGGCACCTAACACTATCTGCCTATTTGTTTATGTAGCGTATTACACTAATCCAGGCACACTATGAAACGTGGCCTGCAACAGCTGGGACACCAGATTCAGGGTATTGCTATTTTGACAATTGAATGTCACCTCAGAACAAAATATATGTTTTGACAGACACTATGAAACGTGGCCTGCAACAGCTGTGACACCAGATTCAGGGTATTGCTATTTTGGCAATTGAATGTCACCCCAGAACAAAATATATGTTTTGCAAGACACTATGAATCCTGGCCGGCAACAGCTGGTACACCAGATTCAGGGTATTGCTATTTTGGCAGATTCATTTCACCCCAGAACAAAATATATGTTTTGGTAGACACTATGAAATCTGGCCTGCAACAGCTGGGGCACCAGATTAAGGGTATTGCTATTTTCGCAATTGAATTTCAACACAGAACAAAATATTTGTTTTGACGGACACTATGAAACGTGGCCTGCAACAGCTGGAACACCAGATTCAGGGTATTGCTATTTTGGCAGATTAATTTCACCCCAGAACAAAATATATGTTTTTGCAGACACTATGAAATCTGGCCTGCAACAGCTGGGACACCAGATTCAGGGTATTGCTATTTTGGCAGATTAATTTCACCCCTGAACAAAATATGTGTTTTGGCAGACACTATGAAATCTGGCCTGCAACAGCTGGGACACCAGATTCAGGGTATTGCTATTTTGGCAGATTAATTTCACCCCAGAACAAAATATATGTTTTGGCGGACACTATTCTATTTTGCCAGCCCCAGCTGAAACCACTGATTTATGGTATTGCTATTTTGGCAATTGAATTTCACCCCAGAACAAAATATATGTTTTGACGGACACTATGAAACGTGGCCTGCAACAGCTGTGACACCAGATTCAGGGTATTGCTATTTTGGCAATTGAATGTCACCCCAGAACAAAATATATGTTTTGCAAGACACTATGAATCCTGGCCTGCAACAGCTGGGACACCAGATTCAGGGTATTGCTATTTTGGCAGATTAATTTCACCCCGAACAAAATATATGTTTTGGCGGACACTTTTCTATTTTGCCAGACACAGCTGAAACCACAGATTTATGGGATTGCTATTTTGGCAATTGAATCTCACCCTAGAACAAAATATATGTTTTGCAAGACTTTATGAATCGTGGCCTGCACCATCTGCGACACCAGATTCAGGGTATTGCTATTTTGGCAATTGAATGTCACCCCAGAACAAAATATATGTTTTGACCGACACTATGAAACGTGGCCTGCAACAGCTGGGACACCAGATTCAGGGTATTGATATTTTGGCAGATTAATTTCACCCCAGAACAAAATATATGTTTTGGCAGACACTATGAAATCTGGCCTGCAACAGCTGGGACACCAGTTCCAGGGTATTGCTATTTTGGCAGATTAATTTCACCCCAGAACAAAATATGTGTTCTGGCAGACACTATGAAATCTGGCCTGCAACAGCTGGGACACCAGATTCAGGGTATTGCTATTTTGGCAATTGAATGTCACCCTAGAACAAAATATATGTTTTGCAAGACACTATGAATCCTGGCCTGCAACAGCAGGGACACCGGATTCAGGGTATTGCTATTTTGGCAATTGAATGTCACCCCAGAACAAAATATATGTTTTGACAGACACTATGAAACGTGGCCTGCAACAGTTGGGACACCAGATTCAGGGTATTGCAATTTTGGCAATTGAATGTCGCCACAGAACAAAATATATGTTTAGTCAGACACTATGAATCCTGGCCTGCAACAGCTGGGACACCAGATTCAGGGTATTGCAATTTTGGCAATTGAATGTCACCCCAGAACAAAATATATGTTTTGCAAGACAGTATGAATCCTGGCCTGCAACAGCTGGGACACCAGATTAAGGGTATTGCTATTTTGGCAATTGAAGGTCACCCCAGAACAAAATATATGTTTTGCAAGACACTATAAATCCTGGCATGCAACAGCTGGGACACCAGATTCAGGGTATTGCTATTTTGGCAGATTCATTTCACCCCAGAACAAAATATATGTTTTGGCAGACACTATGAAATCTGGCCTGCAACAGCTGGGACACCAGATTCAGGGTATTGATATTTTGGCAGATTAACTTCACCCCAGAACAAAATATATGTTTTGGCAGACACTATGAAATCGGGCCTGCATCAGCTGGGACACCAGTTTCAGGGTATTGCTTTTTTGGCAGATTAATTTCACCCCAGAACAAAATATATGTTTTGACGGTCACTATAAAACTTGGCCTGCAACAGCTGGGACACCAGATTCAGGGTATTTCTATTTTGGCAATTGAATCTCACCCCAGAACAAAATATATGTTTTGCAAGACACTATGAATCCTGGCCTGCAACAGCTGGGACACCAGATTCAGGGTATTGCTATTTTGGCAATTGAATGTCACCCCAGAACAAAATATATGTTTTGACAGACACTATGAAACGTGGCCTGCAACAGCTGGGACACCAGATTCAGGGTATTGCTATTTTGGCAATTGAATGTCACCCCAGAACAAAATATATGTTTTGCAAGACACTATGAATCCTGGCCTGCAACAGCTGGGACACCAGATTCAGGGTATTGCAATTTTGGCAATTGAATGTCACCCCAGAACAAAATATATGTTTTGCAAGACACTATGAATCCTGGTCTGCAACAGCTGGGACACCAGATTCAGGGTATTGCTATTTTGGCAATTGAATGTCACCCCAGAACAAAATATATGTTTTGCAAGACACTATGAATCCTGGCCTGCAACAGCTGGGACACCAGATTCAGTGTATTGCTATTTTGGCAATTGAATGTCACCCCAGAACAAAATATATGTTTTGCAAGACACTATGAAACGTGGCCTGCAACAGCTGGGACTCCAGATTCAGGGTATTGCTATTTTGGCAATTGAATGTTACCCCAGAACAAAATATATGTTTTTGCGGACACTATGAATCCTGGCCTGCAACAGCTGGGACACCAGATTCAGGGTATTGCTATTTTGGCAATTGAATTTCACCCCAGAACAAAATATACCCTTTTACGGACAGATTAACACTTGGTCTGCAACAGCTGGGACACCAGATTAAGGGTATTGCTATTTTAGCAATTGAATTTCACTCCAGAGCAAAATATATGTTTTCGCGGACACTATTATACTTTGCCAGTCACAGCTGAAACCACTAATTTATGGTATTGCTATTTTGGCAATTGAATTTCACCCCAGAACAAAATATACCCTTTTACGGACAGATTAACACTTGGCCTGCAACAGCTGGGACACCAGATTCAGGGTATTGCTATTTTGGCAATTGAATTTCACCCCAGAACAAAAGATACAGTATGTTTTGGCGGACACTATTATACTTTGCCAGCCACAGCTGAAACCACTGATTTATGGTATTGCTATTTTGGCAATTAAATTTCACCCCAGAACAAAATATACCCTTTTACGGACAGATTAACACTTGGCCTACAACAGCGGGGACACCAGATTAAGGGTATTGCTATTTTGTCAATTGAATTTCACCCCAGAACAAAATATATGTTTTGGCGGACACTATTATACTTTGCCAGCCACAGCTGAAACCACTGATTTATGGTATTGCTATTTTGGCAATTGAATTTCACCCCAGAACAAAATATACCCTTTTTCGGACAGATTAACACTTGGTCTGCAACAGCTGGGACACCAGATTCAGGGTATTGCTATTTAGGCAATTGAATTTCACCCCAGAACAAATTATATGTTTTGGCGGACACTATTATACTTTGCCAGTTACAGCTGAAACTACTAATTTATGGTATTGCTATTTTGGCAATTGAATTTCACCCCAGAACAAAATTAACCCGTTTACGGACAGATTAACACTTGGCCTGCAACAGCTGGGACACCAGATTCAGGGTATTGCTATTTTGCCAATTGGATTTCACACCAGAACAAAACATACCCTTTTACGGACAGATTAACACTTGGCCTGCAACAGCTGGGACACCAGATTCAGGGTATTGCTATTTTGGCAATTGAATTTCACCCCAGAACACATTATATGTTTTGGCGGACACTATTATACTTTGCCAGCCACAGCTGAAACCACTGATTTATGATGTTGCTATTTTGGCAATTGAAGTTCACCCCAGAACAAAATTAACCCTTTTAGGGACAGATTAACACTTGGCCTGCAATAGCTGGGACACCAGATTCAGGGTATTGCTATTTTGGCAATTGAATTTCACCCCAGAACAAAATATATGTTTCGGCGGACAATATTATACTTTTCCAGCCACAGCTGAAACCACTGATTTATGGTGTTGCTATTTTGGCAATTGAATTTCACACCAGAACAAAATATACCCTTTTAAGGACAGATTAACACTTGGCCTTCAACAGCTGGGACACCAGATTTAGGGTATTGCTATTTTGGCAATTGAATTTCACCCCAGAACAAAATATACCCTTTTACGGACAGATTAACACTTGGCCTGCAACAGCTGGGACACCAGATTCAGGGTATTGCTATTTTGGCAATTGAATGTCACCCCAGAACAAAATATATGTTTTGCAAGACACTATGAATCCTGGCCTGCAACAGCTGGGGCACCAGATTCAGGGTATTGCTATTTTGGCAGATTAATTTCACCCCGAACAAAATATATGTTTTGGCGGACACTTTTCTATTTTGCCAGACACAGCTGAAACCACTGATTTATGGGATTGCTATTTTGGCAATTGAATCTCACCCTAGAACAAAATATATGTTTTGGCAGACACTATGAATCCTATCCTGCAACAGCTGGGACACCAGATTCAGGGTATTGCTATTTTGGCAATTGAATGTCACCCCAGAACAAAATATATGTTTTGCAAGACTTTATGAATCGTGGCCTGCACCATCTGCGACACCAGATTCAGGGTATTGCTATTTTGGCAATTGAATGTCACCCCAGAACAAAATATATGTTTTGACCGACACTATGAAACGTGGCCTGCAACAGCTGGGACACCAGTTCCAGGGTATTGCTATTTTGGCAGATTAATTTCACCCCAGAACAAAATATGTGTTTTGGCAGACACTATGAAATCTGGCCTGCAACAGTTGGGACACCAGATTCAGGGTATTGCTATTTTGGCAATTGAATGTCACCCTAGAACAAAATATATGTTTTGCAAGACACTATGAATCCTGGCCTGCAACAGCTGGGACACCAGATTCAGGGTATTGCTATTTTGGCAATTGAATGTCACCCCAGAACAAAATATATGTTTTGACAGACACTATGAAACTTGGCCTGCAATAGTTGGGACACCAGATTCAGGGTATTGCAATTTTAGCAATTGAATGTCGCCACAGAACAAAATATATGTTTAGTCAGACACTATGAATCCTGGCCTGCAACAGCTGGGACACCAGATTCAGGGTATTGCAATTTTGGCAATTGAATGTCACCCCAGAACAAAATATATGTTTTGCAAGACAGTATGAATCCTGGCCTGCAACAGCTGGGACACCAGATTAAGTGTATTGCTATTTTGGCAATTGAAGGTCACCCCAGAACAAAATATATGTTTTGCAAGACACTATAAATCCTGGCATGCAACAGCTGGGACACCAGATTCAGGGTATTGCTATTTTGGCAGATTCATTTCACCCCAGAACAAAATATATATTTTGGCAGACACTATAAAATCTGGCCTGCAACAGCTGGGACACCAGATTCAGGGTATTGATATTTTGGCAGATTAACTTCACCCCAGAACAAAATATATGTTTTGGCAGACACTATGAAATCGGGCCTGCATCAGCTGGGACACCAGTTTCAGGGTATTGCTTTTTTGGCAGATTAATTTCACCCCAGAACAAAATATATGTTTTGGCGGACACTATTCCATTTTGCCAGCCACAGCTGAAAACACTGATTTATGGTATTGCTATTTTGGCAATTGAATTTCACCCCAGAACAAAATATATGTTTTGACGGTCACTATAAAACGTGGCCTGCAACAGCTGGGACACCAGATTCTGGGTATTTCTATTTTGGCAATTGAATCTCACCCCAGAACAAAATATATGTTTTGCAAGAAACTATGAATCCTGGCCTGCAACAGCTGGGACACCAGATTCAGGGTATTGCTATTTTGGCAATTGAATGTCACCCCAGAACAAAATATAAGTTTTGACAGACACTATGAAACGTGGCCTGCAACAGCTGGGACACCAGATTCAGGGTATTGCTATTTTGGCAATTGAATGTCACCCCAGAACAAAATATATGTTTTGCAAGACACTAAGAATCCTGGCCTGCAACAGCTGGGACACCAGATTCAGGGTATTGCAATTTTGGCAATTGAATGTCACCCCAGAACAAAATATATGTTTTGCAAGACACTATGAATCCTGGCCTGCAACAGCTGGGACACCAGATTCAGGGTATTGCTATTTTGGCAGATTAATTTCACCCCAGAACAAAATATGTGTTTGGCAGACACTATGATATCTGGCCTGCAACAGCTGGGACACCAGATTCAGGGTATTGCTATTTTGGCAATTGAATGTCACCCCAGAACAAAATATATGTTTTGACGGACACTATGAAACGTGGCCTGCAACAGCTGGGACACCAGATTAAGGGTATTGCTATTTTGGCAATTGAATGTCACCCCAGAACAAAATATATGTTTTGCAAGACACTATGAATCCTGGCCTGCAACAGCTGGGACACCAGATTCAGGGTATTGCTATTTTGGCAATTGAATGTCACCCCAGAACAAAATATATGTTTTGCAAGACACTATGAATCCTGGCCTGCAATTGCTGGGACACCAGATTCAGGGTATTCCTATTTTGGCAATTGAATGTCACCCCAGAACAAAATATATGTTTTGCAAGACACTATGAAACGTGGCCTGCAACAGCTGGGACACCAGATTCAGGGTATTGCTATTTTGGCAATTGAATGTTACCCCAGAACAAAATATATGTTTTTGCGGACACTATGAATCCTGGCCTGCAACAGCTGGGACACCAGAATCAGGGTATTGCTATTTTGGCAATTGAATTTCACCCCAGAACAAAATATACCCTTTTACGGACAGATTAACACTTGGTCTGCAACAGCTGGGACACCAGATTAAGGGTATTGCTATTTTAGCAATTGAATTTCACTCCAGAGCAAAATATATGTTTTGGCGGACACTATTATACTTTGCCAGTCACTGCTGAAACCACTAATTTATGGTATTGCTATTTTGGCAATTGAATTTCACCCCAGAACAAAATATACCCTTTTACGGACAGATGAACACTTGGCCTGCAACAGCTAGAACACCAGATTCAGGGTATTGCTATTTTGGCAATTGAATTTCACCCCAGAACAAAAGATACAGTATGTTTTGGCGGACACTATTATACTTTGCCAGCCACAGCTGAAACCACTGATTTATGGTATTGCTATTTTGGCAATTAAATTTCACCCCAGAACAAAATATACCCTTTTACGGACAGATTAACACTTGGCCTACAACAGCGGGGACACCAGATTAAGGGTATTGCTATTTTGTCAATTGAATTTCACCCCAGAACAAAATATATGTTTTGGCGGACACTATTATACTTTGCCAGCCACAGCTGAAACCACTGATTTATGGTATTGCTATTTTGGCAATTGAATTTCACCCCAGAACAAAATATACCCTTTTTCGGACAGATTAACACTTGGTCTGCAACAGCTGGGACACCAGATTCAGGGTATTGCTATTTAGGCAATTGAATTTCACCCCAGAACAAATTATATGTTTTGGCGGACACTATTATACTTTGCCAGTCACAGCTGAAACCACTAATTTATGGTATTGCTATTTTGGCAATTGAATTTCACCCCAGATCAAAATTAACCCTTTTACGGACAGATTAATACTTGGCCTGCAACAGCTGGGACACCAGATTCAGGGTATTGCTATTTTGCCAATTGGATTTCACACCAGAACAAAACATACCCTTTTACGGACAGATTAACACTTGGCCTGCAACAGCTGGGACACCAGATTCAGGGTATTGCTATTTTGTCAATTGAATTTCACCCCAGAACACATTATATGTTTTGGCGGACACTATTATACTTTGCCAGCCACAGCTGAAACCACTGATTTATGATGTTGCTATTTTGGCAATTGAATTTCACCCCAGAACAAAATTAACCCTTTTAGGGACAGATTAACACTTGGCCTGCAATAGCTGGGACACTAGATTCAGGGTATTGCTATTTTGGCAATTGAATTTAACCCCAGAACAAAATATATGTTTCGGCGGACAATATTATACTTTTCCAGCCACAGCTGAAACCACTGATTTATGGTGTTGCTATTTTGGCAATTGAATTTCACACCAGAACAAAATATACCCTTTTAAGGACAGATTAACACTTGGCCTTCAACAGCTGGGACACCAGATTTAGGGTATTGCTATTTTGGCAATTGAATTTCACACCAGAGTAAAATATACCCTTTTACGGACAGAATAACACTTGGCCTGCAACAGCTGGGACACCAGATTCAGGGTATTGCTATTTTGGCAATTGAATTTCACCCCAGAACAAAAGATACAGTATGTTTTGGCGGACACTATTATACTTTGCCAGCCACAGCTGAAACCACTGATTTATGGTATTGCTATTTTGGCAATTAAATTTCACCCCAGAACAAAATATACCCTTTTACGGACAGATTAACACTTGGCCTGCAACAGCTGGGACACCAGATTCAGGGTATTGCTATTTTGGCAATTCAATTTCACCCCAGAACAAAATATACACTTTTACGGACAGATTAACACTTTGCCAGCAACAGCTGGGACACCAGATTCAGGGTATTGCTATTTTGGCAATTGAATTTCACCCCAAAACAAAAAATACCCTTTTACGGACAGATTAACACTTGGCCTGCAACAGCTGGCACACCAGATTAAGGGTATTGCTATTTTGGCAATTGAATTTCACCCCAGAACAAAATATATGTTTTGGCGGACACGATTATACTTTGCCAGCCACAGCTGAAACCACTGATTTATGGTATTGCTATTTTGGCAATTGAATTTCACCCCAGAACAAAATATACCCTTTTTCGGACAGATTAACACTTGGTCTGCAACAGCTGGGACACCAGATTCAGGGTATTGCTATTTAGGCAATTGAATTTCACCCCAGAACAAATTATATGTTTTGGCGGACACTGTAATACTTTGCCAGCCACAGCTGAAACCACTAATTTATGGTATTGCTATTTTGGCAATTGAATTTCACCCCAGAACAAAATATACCCTTTTACGGACAGATTAACACTTGGCCTGCAACAGCTGGGACACCAGATTAAGGGTATTGCTATTTTGGCAATTGAATTTCACCCCAGAACAAAATATATGTTTTGGCGGACACTATTATACTTTGCCAGCCACAGCTGAAACCACTGATTTATGGTATTGCTATTTTGGCAATTGAATTATACCCCAGAACAAAATATACCCTTTTTCGGACAGATTAACACTTGGTCTGCAACAGCTGTTACACCAGATTCAGGGTATTGCTATTTAGGCAATTGAATTTCACCCCAGAACAAATTATATGTTTTGGCGGACACTATTATACTTTGCCAGCCACAGCTGAAACCACTAATTTATGGTATTGCTATTTTGGCAATTGAATTTCACCCCAGAACAAAATATACCCTTTTACGGACAGATTAACACTTGGCCTGCAACAGCTGGGACACCAGATTAAGGGTATTGCTATTTTGGCAATTGAATTTCACCCCAGAACATAATACATGTTTTGGCGGACACTATTATACTTTGCCAGCCACAGCTGAAACCACTGATTTATGGTGTTGCTATTTTGGCAATTGAATTTCTCCCCAGAACAAAATATATGTTTTGGTGGACACTATTATACTTTGCCAGCCACAGCTGAAACCACTAATTTATGGTATTGCTATTTTGGCAATTAAATTTCACCCCAGAACAAAATATACCCTTTTACGGACAGATTAACACTCGGCCTACAACAGCGGTGACACCAGATTAAGGGTATTGCTATTTTGGCAATTGAATTTCACCCCAGAACAAAATATATGTTTTGTCGGACACTATTATACTTTGCCAGCCACAGCTGAAACCACTAATTTATGGTATTGCTATTTTGGCAATTGAATTTCACCCCAGAACAAAATATACCCTTTTACGGACAGATTAACACTTGGCCTGCAACAGCTGGGACACCAGATTCAGGGTATTGCTATTTTGGCAATTGAATTTCACACCAGAACAAAATATACCCTTTTACGGACAGATTAACACTTGGCCTGCAACAGCTGGGACACCAGATTCAGGGTATTGCTATTTTGGCAATTGAGTTTCACCCCAGAACAAATTATATGTTTTGGCTGACACTATTATACTTTGCCAGCCACAGCTGAAACCACTGATTTATGGTTTTGCTATTTTGGCAATTGAATTTCACCCCAGAACAAAATTAACCCTTTTACGGACAGATTAACACTTGGCCTGCAATAGCTGGGACACCAGATTCAGGGTATTGCTATTTTGGCAATTGAATTTCACCCCAGAAGAAAATATATGTTTCGGCGGACAATATTATACTTTGCCAGCCACCGCTGAAAACACTGATTTATGGTGTTGCTATTTTGGCAATTGAATTTCACACCAGAACAAAATATACCCTTTTACGGACAGATTAACACTTGGCCTTCAACAGCTGGGACACCAGATTTAGGGTATTGCTATTTTGGCAATTGAATTTCACCCCAGAACAAAATATACCCTTTTACGGACAGATTAACACTTGGCCTGCAACAGCTGGGACACCAGATTCAGGGTATTGCTATTTTGGCAATTAAATTTCACACCAGAATAAATTATACCCTTTTACGGACAGATTAACACTTGGCCTGCAACAGCTGGGACACCAGATTCAGGGTATTGCTATTTTGGCAATTAAATTTCACCCCAGAACAAAATATACCCTTTTACGGACAGATTAACACTTGGCCTGCAACAGCTGGGACACCAGATTCAGGGTATTGCTATTTTGGCAATTAAATTTCACCCCAGAACAAAATATACCCTTTTACGGACAGATTAACACTTGGCCTGCAACAGCTGGGACACCAGATTCAGGGTATTGCTATTTTGGCAATTAAATTTCACCCCAGAGCAAAATATACCCTTTTACGGACAGATTAACACTTGGCCTGCAACAGCTGGGACTCCAGATTCAGGGTATTGCTATTTTGGCAATTGAATTTCACCCCAAAACAAAAAATACCCTTTTACGGACAGATTAACACTTGGCCTGCAACAGCTGGGACACCAGATTAAGGGTATTGCTATTTTGGCAATTGAGTTTAACCCCAGAACAAAATATATGTTTTGGCGGACACTATTATACTTTGCCAGCCATAGCTGAAACCACTGATTTATGGTATTGCTATTTTGGCAATTGAATTTCACCCCAGAACAAAATATACCCTTTTTCGGATAGATTAACTCTTGGTCTGCAACAGCTGGGACACCAAATTCAGGGTATTGCTATTTAGGCAATTGAATTTCACCCCAGAACAAATTATATGTTTTGGTGGACACTATTATACTTTGCCAGCCACAGCTGAAACCACTAATTTATGGTATTGCTATTTTGGCAATTGAATTTCACCCCAGAACAAAATATACACTTTTACGGACAGATTAACACTTGGCCTGCAACAGCTGGGACACCAGATTCAGGGTATTGCTATTTTGGCAATTGAATTTCACCCCAGAACAAAATTTATGTTTCGGCGGACAATATTATACTTTGCCAGCCACAGCTGAAACCACTGATTTATGGTATTGCTATTTTGGCAATTGAATTTCTCCCCTAGAACAAAATATACCCTTTTATGGACAGATTAACACTTGGCCTGCAACAGCTGGGACACCAGATTCAGGGTATTGCTATTTTGGCAATTGAATTTCACCCCAGAACAAAATATACCCTTTTACGGACAGATTAACACTTGGCCTTCAACAGCTGGGACACCAGATTCAGGGTATTGCTATTTTGGCAATTGAATTTCACCCCAGAACAAAATATACCCTTTTACGGACAGATTAACACTTGGCCTGCAACAGCTGGGACACCAGATTCAGGGTATTGCTATTTTGGCAATTGTATTTCACCCCAGAACAAAATTTACCCTTTTACGGACAGATTAACACTTGGCCTGAAACAGCTGGGGCACAAGATTCAGGGTATTGCTATTTTGGCAATTGAATTTCACCCAGAACAAAATATACCCTTTTACGGACAGATTAACACTTGGCCTTCAACAGCTGGGACACCAGATTCAGGGTATTGCTATTTTGGCAATTAAATTTCACCCCAGAACAAAATATATGTTTCGGCGGACAATATTATACTTTGCCAGCCACAGCTGAAACCACTGATTTATGGTATTGCTATTTTGGCAATTGAATTTCTCCCCTAGAACAAAATATACCCTTTTACGGACAGATTAACACTTGGCCTGCAACAGCTGGGACACCAGATTCAGGGTATTGCTATTTTAGTAACATAGTAACATAGTAACATAGTATATAAGGCCGAAAAAAGACATTTGTCCATCCAGTTCGACCTGTTTTCTGCAAGTTGATCCAGAGGAAGGCAAAAAACCCCTGTGAGGTAGAGCCAATTTTCCCCACTTAAGGGGAAAAAATTCCTTCCCGACTCCAATCAGGCAGTCAGAATAACTCCCTGGATCAACGACCCATCTTTAGTAGCTATAGCCTGAAATATTATTACGCTCCAGAAATACATCCAGGCCCCTCTTGAATTCCTTTATTGTACTCACCATCACCACCTCCTCAGGCAGAGAGTTCCATAGTCTTACTGCTCTTACCGTGAAGAACCCTTTTCTATGTTTGTGTACAAACCTTCTTTCCTCCAGACGCAGAGGATGTCCCCTCGTCACAGTCACAGTCCTGGGGATAAATAGATGATGGGAGAGATCTTTGTACTGACCCCTGATATATTTATACATAGTTATTAGATCTCCCCTCAGTTGTCTTTTTTCTAGAGTGAATAACCCTAATTTTGATACCCTTTCGGGGTACTGTAGTTGCCCCATTCCAGTTATTACTTTAGTTGCCCTCCTCTGAACCCTCTCTAGCTCTGCTATGTCTGCCTTGTTCACGGGAGCCCAGAACTGTACACAGTACTCCATGTGTGGTCTGACTAGTGATTTATAAAGTGGTAAGACTATATTTTCATCACGGGCATTTATGCCCCTTTTGATGCAACCCATTATCTTATTGGCCTTAGCAGCAGCTGCCTGACACTGTTTTTTACAGCTTAGTTTGTTATTTATTAAAATTCCTAGATCCTTTTCCATGTGTTACTGAGTGTTTTACCATTTAGTATGTACGGGTGACTTGCATTATTCCTTCCCATGTGCACAACTTTACATTATTCAGTGTTAAACCTCATCTGCCATTTCTCTGCCCAAGCCCCCAATCTATCTAGATCCCTCTGTAGCAGAAAACTGTCCTCTTTAGTGTTAATTACTTTACACAGTTTAGTGTCATCTGCAAAAATTGATATATTACTGTGCAAGCCTTCTACAAGATCATTAATAAATATATTGAAGAGAATAGGGCCCAATACTGAACCCTGAGGTACCCCACTAGTGACCGTGACCCAATCTGAGTGTGTACCGTTAATAACCACCCTCTGTTTTCTATTACTGAGCCAGTTACTTACCCACATACAGATATTTTCTCCTAGTCCAAGTGTTCTCATTTTATATACTAACCTTTTATGTGGTACAGCGTCAAATGCTTTGGAGAAGTCCAGATATACGACATCCATTGATTCGCCGCTGTCAAGTCTAGAACTTACCTCCTCATAGAAACTGATTAAATTAGTTTGACATGACCGATCCCTCATGAAGCCATGCTGATATGGTGTAATTTGCTTATTTTCATTGAGATACTCCAAGATAGCATCTCTTACAAAACCTTCAAACAGTTTACCCACAACAGATGTTAAACTTACCGGCCTATAATTTCCAGGCTCTGTTTTTGGACCCTTTTTGAATATTGGCACCACATTTGCTATACGCCAGTCTGGTGGAACATTCCCTGTCAGTATGGAGTCCGTGAATATCAAAAATAAGGGTCTGGCTAGGACATCACTTAATTCCCTTAGGATACGGGGTGTATGCCATCCGGTCCTGGCAATTTGTCTATTTTAATCTTTTTAAGTCGCTGCTGTACTTCTTCCTGGGTCAGACAGGGCACTTTTAAAGGGGAATTTACTTTTACATTTTGTATTTCATCTGACAGTTTATTTTCCTCAGTGAAAACAGTGGTGAAGAAAATATTTAATAGCTTGGCTTTATCCTCATCGCTTTCTGCAACTCCCCCCTCATTGCTATGTAGAGGGCCGACTCCTTCAGGTTTATATTTTTTACCATTTATATAATTGAAAAACATTTTAGGGTTAGTTGAATTTAACCCCAGAACAAAATATACCCTTTTACGGAAAGATTAACACTTGGCCTGAAACAGCTGGGGCACCAGATTGAGGGTATTGCTATTTTGGCAATTTAATTTCACCCCAGAACAAAATATACCCTTTTTGCGGACAGATTAACACCTGGCCTTCAACAGCTGAGACACCAGATTCAGGGTATTGCTATTTTGGCAATTGAATTTCACCCCAGAACAAATTATATGTTTTAGCGGACACTATTATACTTTGCCAGCCACAGCTGAAACCACTGATTTATGGTGTTGCTATTTTGGCAATTGAATTTCCCCCCCGAACAAAATTTACCCTTTTACAGACAGATTAACACTTGGCCTGCAACAGCTGGGACACCAGATTCAGGGTATTGCTATTTTGGCAATTGAATTTCACCCCAGAACAAAATAAATGTTTTGTCGGACACTATTATACTTTGCCAGCCTCAGCTGAAACCACTGATTTATGGTATTGCTATTTTGGCAATTGAATTTCACCCCAGAACAAAATATACCCTTTTACGGACAGATTAACACTTGGTCTGCAACAGCTGGGACACCAGATTAAGGGTATTGCTATTTTAGCAATTGAATTTCACCCCAGAGCAAAATATATGTTTTGGCGGACACTATTATACTTTGCCAGTCACAGCTGAAACCACTAATTTATGGTATTGCTATTTTGGCAATTGAATTTCACCCCAGAACAAAATATACCCTTTTACGGACAGATTAACACTTGGCCTGCAACAGCTGGGACACCAGATTCAGGGTATTGCTATTTTGGCAATTGAATTTCACCCCAGAACAAAAGATACAGTATGTTTTGGCGGACACTATTATACTTTGCCAGCCACAGCTGAAACCACTGATTTATGGTATTGCTATTTTGGCAATTAAATTTCACACCAGAACAAAATATACCCTTTTACGGACAGATTAACACTTGGCCTACAACAGCGGGGACACCAGATTAAGGGTATTGCTATTTTGGCAATTGAATTTCACCCCAGAACAAAATATATGTTTTGGCGGACACTATTATACTTTGCCAGTCACAGCTGAAACCACTAATTTATGGTATTGCTATTTTGGCAATTGAATTTCACCCCAGAACAAAATTAACCCTTTTACGGACAGATTAACACTTGGCCTGCAACAGCTGGGACACCAGATTCAGGGTATTGCTATTTTGCCAATTGGATTTCACACCAGAACAAAATATACCCTTTTACGGACAGATTAACACTTGGCCTGCAACAGCTGGGACACCAGATTCAGGGTATTGCTATTTTGGCAATTGAATTTCACCCCAGAACAAATTATATGTTTTGGCGGACACTATTATACTTTGCCAGCCACAGCTGAAACCACTGATTTATGGTGTTGCTATTTTGGCAATTGAATTTCACCCCAGAACAAAATTAACCCTTTTACAGACAGATTAACACTTAGCCTGCAATAGCTGGGACACCAGATTCAGGGTATTGCTATTTTGGCAAATGAATTTCACCCCAGAACAAAATATATGTTTCGGCGGACAATATTATACTTTGCCAGCCACAGCTGA
The DNA here is from genome assembly GCA_033119425.1 of Bufotes viridis. NCBI lineage: Eukaryota > Metazoa > Chordata > Amphibia > Anura > Bufonidae > Bufotes > Bufotes viridis. The sequence continues at coordinate 53,830,033 of CM065598.1, forward strand.
AACCACTGATTTATGGTATTGCTATTTTGGCAATTGAATTTCTCCCCTAGAAAAAAATATACCCTTTTATGGACAGAATAACACTTGGCCTGCAACAGCTGGGACACCAGATTCAGGGTATTGCTATTTTGGCAATTGAATTTCACCCCAGAACAAAATATACCCTTTTACGGACAGATTAACACTTGGCCTGCAACAGCTGGGACACCAGATTCAGGGTATTGCTATTTTGGCAATTGAATTTCACCCCAGAACAAAATATACCCATTTACGGACAGATTAACACTTGACCTGAAACAGCTGGGGCACCAGATTCAGGGTATTGCTATTTTGGCAATTGAATTTCACCCAGAACAAAATATACCCTTTTACGGACAGATTAACACTTGGCCTTCAACAGCTAGGACACCAGATTCAGGGTATTGCTATTTTGGCAATTGAATTTCACCCCAGAACAAAATATATGTTTCGGCGGACAATATTATACTTTGCCAGCCACAGCTGAAACCACTGATTTATGGTATTGCTATTTTGGCAATTGAGTTTCTCCCCTAGAACAAAATATACCCTTTTACGGACAGATTAACACTTGGCCTGCAACAGCTGGGACACCAGATTCAGGGTATTGCTATTTTGGCAATTGAATTTCACCCCAGAACAAAATATACCCTTTTACGGAAAGATTAACACTTGGCCTGAAACAGCTGGGGCACCAGATTGAGGGTATTGCTATTTTGGCAATTTAATTTCACCCCAGAACAAAATATACCCTTTTTGCGGACAGATTAACTCCTGGCCTTCAACAGCTGAGACACCAGATTCAGGGTATTGCTATTTTGGCAATTTAATTTCACCCCAGAACAAATTATATGTTTTGGCGGACACTATTATACTTTGCCAGCCACAGCTGAAACCACTGATTTATGCTGTTGCTATTTTGGCAATTGAATTTCACCCCCGAACAAAATTTACCCTTTTACAGACAGATTAACACTTGGCCTGCAACAGCTGGGACACCAGATTCAGGGTATTGCTATTTTGGCAATTGAATTTCACCCCAGAACAAAATATACCCTTTTACGGACAGATTAACACTTGGCCTGCAACAGCTGGGACACCAGATTCAGGGTATTGCTATTTTGGCAATTGAATTTCACCCCAGAAGAAAAGATACAGTATGTTTTGGCGGACACTATTATACTTTGCCAGCCACAGCTGAAACCACTGATTTATGGTATTGCTATTTTGGCAATTAAATTTCACCCCGAACAAAATATAACCTTTTACGGACAGATTAACACTTGGCCTACAACAGCGGGGACACCAGATTAAGGGTATTGCTATTTTGGCAATTGAATTTCACCCCAGAACAAAATATATGTTTTGGCGGACACTATTATACTTTACCAGCCACAGCTGAAACCACTGATTTATGGTATTGCTATTTTGGCAGTTGAATTTCACCCCAGAACAAAATATACCCTTTTTCGGACAGATTAACACTTGGTCTGCAACAGCTGGGACACCAGATTCAGGGTATTGCTATTTAGGCAATTGAATTTCACCCCAGAACAAATTATATGTTTTGGCGGACACTATTATACTTTGCCAGCCACAGCTGAAACCACTAATTTATGGTATTGCTATTTTGGCAATTGAATTTCACCCCAGAACAAAATTAACCCTTTTACGGACAGATTAACACTTGGCCTGCAACAGCTGGGACACCAGATTCAGGGTATTGCTATTTTGCCAATTGGATTTCACACCAGAACAAAACATACCCTTTTACGGACAGATTAACACTTGGCCTGCAACAGCTGGGACACCAGATTCAGGGTATTGCTATTTTGGCAATTGAATTTCACCCCAGAACAAATTATATGTTTTGGCGGACACTATTATACTTTGCCAGCCACAGCTGAAACCACTGATTTATGGTGTTGCTATTTTGGCAATTGAATTTCACCCCAGAACAAAATTAACCCTTTTACGGACAGATTAACACTTGGCCTGAAACAGCTGGGGCACCAGATTGAGGGTATTGCTATTTTGGCAATTTAATTTCTCCCCAGAACAAAATATACCCTTTTTGCGGACAGATTAACTCCTGGCCTTCAACAGCTGAGACACCAGATTCAGGGTATTGCTATTTTGGCAATTTAATTTCACCCCAGAACAAATTATATGTTTTGGCGGACACTATTATACTTTGCCAGCCACAGCTGAAACCACTGATTTATGCTGTTGCTATTTTGGCAATTGAATTTCACCCCCGAACAAAATTTACCCTTTTACAGACAGATTAACACTTGGCCTGCAACAGCTGGGACACCAGATTCAGGGTATTGCTATTTTGGCAATTGAATTTCACCCCAGAACAAAATATACCCTTTTACGGACAGATTAACACTTGGCCTGCAACAGCTGGGACACCAGATTCAGGGTATTGCTATTTTGGCAATTGAATTTCACCCCAGAAGAAAAGATACAGTATGTTTTGGCGGACACTATTATACTTTGCCAGCCACAGCTGAAACCACTGATTTATGGTATTGCTATTTTGGCAATTAAATTTCACCCCGAACAAAATATAACCTTTTACGGACAGATTAACACTTGGCCTACAACAGCGGGGACACCAGATTAAGGGTATTGCTATTTTGGCAATTGAATTTCACCCCAGAACAAAATATATGTTTTGGCGGACACTATTATACTTTGCCAGCCACAGCTGAAACCACTGATTTATGGTATTGCTATTTTGGCAGTTGAATTTCACCCCAGAACAAAATATACCCTTTTTCGGACAGATTAACACTTGGTTTGCAACAGCTGGGACAACAGATTCAGGGTATTGCTATTTAGGCAATTGAATTTCACCCCAGAACAAATTATATGTTTTGGCGGAAACTATTATACTTTGCCAGCCACAGCTGAAACCACTAATTTATGGTATTGCTATTTTGGCAATTGAATTTCACCCCAGAACAAAATTAACCCTTTTACGGACAGATTAACACTTGGCCTGCAACAGCTGGGACACCAGATTCAGGGTATTGCTATTTTGGCAATTGAATTTCACCCCAGAACAAAACATACCCTTTTACGGACAGATTAACACTTGGCCTACAACAGCGGGGACACCAGATTAAGGGTATTGCTATTTTGGCAATTGAATTTCACCCCAGAACAAATTATATGTTTTGGCGGACACTATTATACTTTGCCAGCCACAGCTGAAACCACTAATTTATGGTGTTGCTATATTGGCAATTGAATTTCACCCCAGAACAAAATTAACCCTTTTACGGACAGATTAACACTTGGCCTGCAATAGCTGGGACACCAGATTCAGGGTATTGCTATTTTGGCAAATTAATTTCACCCCAGAACAAAATATATGTTTCGGCGGACAATATTATACTTTGCCAGCCACAGCTGAAACCACTGATTTATGGTATTGCTATTTTGGCAATTGAATTTCTCCCCCGGAACAAAATATACCCTTTTATGGACAGATTAACACTTGGCCTGCAACAGCTGGGACACCAGATTCAGGGTATTGCTATTTTGGCAATTGAATTTCACCCCAGAGCAAAATATACCCTTTTACGGACAGATTAACACTTGGCCTTCAACAGCTGGGACACCAGATTCAGGGTATTGCTATTTTGGCAATTGAATTTCACCCCAGAACAAAATATACCCTTTTACGGACAGATTAACACTTGGCCTGCAACAGCTGGGACACCAGATTCAGGGTATTGCTATTTTGGCAATTGAATTTCACCGCAGAACAAAATATACCCTTTTACGGACAGATTAACACTTGACCTGAAACAGCTGGGGCACCAGATTCAGGGTATTGCTATTTTGGCAATTGAATTTCACCCCAGAACAAAATATATGTTTCGGCGGACAATATTATACTTTGCCAGCCACAGCTGAAACCACTGATTTATGGTATTGCTATTTTGGCAATTGAGTTTCTCCCCTAGAACAAAATATACCCTTTTACGGACAGATTAACACTTGGCCTGCAACAGCTAGGACACCAGATTCAGGGTATTGCTATTTTGGCAATTGAATTTCACCCCAGAACAAAATAAATGTTTTGTCGGACACTATTATACTTTGCCAGCCACAGCTGAAACCACTGATTTATGGTATTGCTATTTTGGCAATTGAATTTCACCCCAGAACAAAATATACCCTTTTACGGACAGATTAACACTTGGTCTGCAACAGCTGGGACACCAGATTAAGGGTATTGCTATTTTAGCAATTGAATTTCACCCCAGAGCAAAATATATGTTTTGGCGGACACTATTATACTTTGCCTGTCACAGCTGAAACCACTAATTTATGGTATTGCTATTTTGGCAATTGAATTTCACCCCAGAACAAAATATACCCTTTTACGGACAGATTAACACTTGGCCTGCAACAGCTGGGACACCAGATTCAGGGTATTGCTATTTTGGCAATTGAATTTCACCCCAGAACAAAAGATACAGTATGTTTTGGCGGACACTATTATACTTTGCCAGCCACAGCTGAAACCACTGATTTATGGTATTGCTATTTTGCCAATTAAATTTCACCCCAGAACAAAATATACCCTTTTACGGACAGATTAACACTTGGCCTACAACAGCGGGGACACCAGATTAAGGGTATTGCTATTTTGGCAATTGAATTTCACCCCAGAACAAAATATATGTTTTGGCGAACACTATTATACTTTGCCAGCCACAGCTGAAACCACTGATTTATGGTATTTCCCTTTTGGCAGTTGAATTTCACCCCAGAACAAAATATACCCTTTTTCGGATAGATTAACACTTGGTCTGCAACAGCTGGGACACCAGATTCAGGGTATTGCTATTTAGGCAATTGAATTTCACCCCAGAACAAATTATATGTTTTGGCGGACACTATTATACTTTGCCAGCCACAGCTGAAAACACTAATTTATGGTATTGCTATTTTGGCAATTGAATTTCACCCCAGAACAAAATTAACCCTTTTACGGACAGATTAACACTTGGCCTGCAACAGCTGGGACACCAGATTCAGGGTATTGCTATTTTGGCAATTGAATTTCACCACAGAACAAAATATACCCTTTTACGGACAGATTAACACTTGGCCTGAAACAGCTGGGACACCAGATTCAGGGTATTGCTATTTTGGCAATTGAATTTCACCGATAACAAAATATACTCTTCTACGGACAGATTAACACTTGGCCTTCAACAGCTGGGGCACCAGATTCAGTGTATTGCTATTTTGGCAATTGAATTTCACACCAGAGTAAAATATACCCTTTTACGGACAGAATAACACTTGGCCTGCAACAGCTGGGACACCAGATTCAGGGTATTGCTATTTTGTCAATTGAATATCACCCCAGAACAAAAGATACAGTATGTTTTGGCGGACACTATTATACTTTGCCAGCCACAGCTGAAACCACTGATTTATGGTATTGCTATTTTGGCAATTA